>BGPR01009598.1:0-56704 GCA_013235015.1 Araneus ventricosus
AAGAAAATTATTCGATCGTAAGAAATTCTATTCTCGTCGGAAAAAAAATGGAAGCATCCTTCGGGTTGATTGATCTGTACAGAAAGAGTTCAACAGAGATGGAGCAAACAACAATCGCATTTGATAGCCGATGAAATGGAAGAATCCAGGGTGAAGAAAAAATTTCTAAAAAATAAACAAGCAACTTCCTCGACGGCTTCCTTTCTTATAAACATAGTTTTAAAAACCTTTTTTTCTTATTCTCAAAGTTGTCGGGTGAAGATTTTATTTGCTTCAGCTATCTCAAAAGAACAGCGAAAAATCCTCTAGAAAATAGTTTTATAGGAGAAAGTTAACAAAATGTGTTAAACAGAAATATTACAGACCCTGTAAAAATTTTCTTTTCGAGCTTCATCTCCCGTCCTCCCCGATCCTTATTTCAATTATAGCTTCATACTGTATCTAATTTTATAATTTAAATTTTTTGATGATGAAAACTGTAAGTTAGTAATATTCGCCAGAATTAAAACATGTGAATATCTTTTCTTCTTTTGAAGTGCAAAATATTTCATATTTCATAATCAGAAAATTTTTGGATTTTAAAGATTTTCCATCTACTTTTAAAATATTATAAAAAGAAATTTGAGCATAAGTTAAAATAATAATCGCATAAAATAAAATAAATAAAATAAAAACAATAACAATAAAAAACAATTCTTAGCAACAATAAGCAAATGGAGAAGTTTTTCTAAAACAAAAAAAAAATTAAATGTTACAATCGTGAAACTTTGGAGAGTAAAAAAAGAAATATTAATATTACCTAATATTTATTATATTTAATCTTTATTTCACTTATCATAAATTCCTTCTATTTCCAATTTCTTTAAAAAAAAAATAGAAAAACTCACAATGCACGACTTTCAGTTATTAAGTATGTTAGAATGATCCATAAAACTAAGCACTGTCAAAACTTATTAACCTTTATTAAAATTCGGAGATTAACTCGTTGTAAGCAATAAAAGTAAATACTAGAACGTTATATTTCATCATAATTATCCGGAGGTATAATTCCAGTTTCTCGCTCATTCATTTTTTTGTTCTTTATCCAGCAAAGCAATTACTATCGTTGGTACGAGATAAGCATAATTTGCTTCTTAGTAATTACTCGTTGAACTTTTTGTTTGTTGAAAGAACAGTTTCTTTTTTTACCAATGATGCAACAAAATCATTGATGAGGAAATCTTTTGTGAGGCAATCAACTTACAAACAGAGATTATGAAAGTATTGGTTCAGTTCACTCTGTAAAGCATTTCAAACACTTCCAAAGAATTTTACATTAATTTGTTTTTGAGGGAATCAAATTTTTTATAAGTAAATATTATTATGTAGATTGTTAAAAAGCATTAACTATACAATACTGCTTTTATAAATGACCATGATATTTATTCTTTTATGTTCATGACATTTAATGCAAATATTTATTCAAGAAAGTTGCATATTGCATTTATAAGCGACTCTTAAGGCTTGGGTTAGAATGCCTTAGAGGGTTATGAAAATTTTAGAAGTAAAAAAAATATCAATCATTGGAAACAAAATAAGAAGTTTTTGATTCTTAAGAATAAATAAATGAATGGTAGTAACAGAAGAGAAATATGAATATTAATTTACATTTGAAGTTGACTGGAAGGCATATTGGTTGGATAAAATATTTAAGAAAGAAATATTAACACAAATTAAACATAGAAGGGTTTTTACTTTCAATGTGTGAGCGCATAAACACTGGATTTTCGTTTCATTACTTTACTGCTATTTTCGGTTTGTGTGCAACAAATTGCAATTGCGCGCCCTAATTTCTAGTGAAATTTTTGTTGATAATCTATGTTAGTTTTATATGTATCTTAAATAAAAAATAAATAAAAAGCACAAAATGTATACGTTTTGAAACATTTAACTTATCAAGATGTATAAAATGCAACCTTCCCTTCATTCCGTGTATGGAGTGGAATATGAAATGCAAGATCATTTGCATAATAATATATTTAAGAGAGTACTTTCTAAAATTGTTTCCTTTTCTTTCATGGCAAGTAGATATAGATATGTTTTTGAGTAAAAACAAGTAACGGGTTGTAGGATTCGTAGTATCTCTCTTGTTCAATATTCTGTGTATATGATTTTTTTAAACATTTATGTTTTACGTTTTTAATCCAATTTTTACAGATATGAAGAAAATTGAATAATATCAATTCTGTAACATGGAACTGATTTTAATTTATTTCAAACGATGCCTTTGAAATATTTTTTTATGAAAAATCGAAACAGTGACAATTTATTAACTACGTCAGTTGAATTCAAATAATTAGTAAAATAATGACTTTAAAACCACGCGAAGCAGATGACGCTTTTTGAGAGTATAAAGCAACATTTCTGTTGCTCATGTTATTTTACTCCATCGTAAATGATGCTAAAAATATTATTCAGCACTTAGCAACTCCCCTCTTGAGTGGTGGGAATACAATGGGCATTTGCAAGTATAAAAATCATCGAAAAATAAATTAATTAATGATTTTAGTTACATATATGGAATGAACTTTATAATTTCAATTAATAATAAATAAATTAAAAACATTATTATATTTTTCTTAGTAATAATTCCTTTCCTAACGAGCGCCTACTACTCAAAATGTAACTACGTACCAAATTTAGTAGCTGTATTTCGAAAGGTATGCTCTGTAGAGCAATTTAAACGCTTTTCGCATCACGCATTAGACAATTTACAGAAAATATGCAAGTTTAAAAATACTATCATGTCAAAACTTGCACAAAAATTCCGTTTGATTTGTATGGGAGTTCATCAAAAGCAAAGTTTCAGAACACAAGTGAGGTCGACTGTATCTCCGATTTTTCATAACACTTTAATTTTCTATTCTAAGCATTGTACCCTAATTCGTAATATTTCGTTCATTTCGCAATATTGAAAACACATTTCATTTTAGCTAAAAAGAAAAAAGTGAGAAAAATTACCATATTGCATTTATTTCTATCTATGTTATTTTCATCAGCAGTTTTAGTTGTTTAATATTTCTTTTATCATCATCTTTTCGCGTTGTAGGAAAATCATAAATTTTGTGATTTATTATTCCTTATTATCATTTTAATAAAGGAACTACCACATGCAGGGTGCTTAATCGATTACTATGTTGTTCACATGCAAAGATAAATGGCCTTACCCTTTACTAATTAAGGCTTTAAAAAAAGTTCAGGTAATCCTCTTGCCTTATTCCCATGTGGGAATGCATGGAATTTTTCGACGACATACCCCTATAACAAAAGCCATGTTCTGTACAGTCATAACTTATGGTTTCTGGACAATGAAAAATCGATAGATCCGTCGTAGCAGCTCTATTCTAGAGAACACAAAGGGAATTTTTTAATCTTCTAGAAATAAATTTTTATTTTATAATTTTATTAAAGAAGGTGAAAGTGCTAAAGGGAAAAAAATTAATTCACCTATAACAAGTTTAGTTGTATTTCAAAATATATTGTTAACTTGAAATGAAGATTTGTCTTTACAAATCAAACAAATAAAATATAAAAAAAAAAACATTTTGTTTAAGAAAATGAATTACATGATTGAAATAGTAAAGAATGCATAGTTCTCAATAAATTTCTCTGTAACGTTTCAAAAAAAATAAAGACATAGCATTAACTGTCAGCATGAAAGAAAATTGGTGTTTTTTTGATATTGCACTGTAATAACCGTAGAAAACGATTTGAACAAAATTACTACTGGTAAACCGAGGGGTTCTTTCTTGAACGATGGATAGTGCAGGTTCTTTTTTTCTACAAGATTTAAATGAGAAATTACTGAATAAAGATATATTTATGTATATTATATAGGTCGGTTTTAGTTAGAAATATTTCGTTCATCAACACTCTTTAGAGTACGAAAATAATAAAAAAGAAATTTATATTCGATTCTGCATATCATACGCATTTCGACGGATCCTAGTTGAGAAAAAACTGGAAACCCATGTACAAAAAAATATGCAGAGCAAGAACAAAAAAAAAGACAAAATAATAAAATAACAGGACTAAAACCATAAGCAGAAGGAAAAGCTAATGAAAATTTGAGCTAATAATAACATGGTGATGATAATGGACAGAAAGGAGAGCTAAATTAAAAAATACGCAAACTTGGGATCATGAGATGCAAGAGAAGAGAAACAAATGAGAGCTCAAAAGTCCTTTGATTGAGAGTTTATTTGAGAGTTCATTGATTTTGCACGTCAAGAAGAGACCTTCAAACATTAATTGAGGAAGAAATTGCCTCATTTTAAGAGATAAAAAGTTAATCAGTTTTCAAATTTAATATCAATGGTTGCTGAGGGCTCTTCCTGAGACTTCTAGTCTTTGAGGGCCTGGTGAAACGAAATGAGCTTGTAGCGAGCTGGCTGCTAGCCAAGAGGCTTCCAACCCGAACCAATGTCGTTCCGACAACCTTGCTGAACAACACATCCGCATTACGACTTCTGGTCTCGCCACGGTGTGTTCTTTAACCTTCGGAAGGACGAGGTGGACGTTCCTTACATTGTCACCGTTGTCCCATTCATTCCGCCAGAGCTGGATGGAGACATGAAGTTTATTTTTGAGGTAGCCCGGGTGCTGGATATTTTGTAGAGATCCTTCCAAGGTGGTTTTGCTGAAGATCATGCCTCGTTACCCGCATTGAAACTGTATTAATTAGAAATGGGGAGGTTGCAAATTACAATCGCATTCCTCGGATCCGAATGCGGTTAGAATTCTGCAATCTATGACATAAAGGTAGACATGTCCTCGCCATTATGTGTGCCCTAGACACCAGACATGCTATTGGTCGTTATGGGAAAACGGGATATTCCACTTGATTTTGAGGCATGAAAGGGCTTATTTCATTTTGGCGGTGATGGAACAGGCGGAACTATTTCTTGTATTGCCCGGAAAACGAATTCCTGCCTGACGAAAGTGTTTTAGTTTGGCCCGCAAACCTTTACATTCGTACCTCCTTCCTTCGACTCCTCTATTTTCTTGGAGGCAACCCTGCTCAGGTTTTCTTGGCGGTGACAGTATCTAAACTCTTTGCCTCTGATTTCAAAGCCGTCTGATTAACATTAAACTGTTCGCTACTTGTGGCTTCTAATGCTGAGACCTGAGACGATTTGCAAGCTTTTCATCTTCTATTATATCCTAAACAGGGTGGCGCCAGAGGGGAACTGGGGCCAAGGCCACCTGTCGTTGTGCCCCCCCCCCCGTCTGGGAAAATTTTGTATCCCGTCGGGGAAAATTTTTGTACGGGTATTCAACTGTCGTTGATAAATAATAATCTGAAGAAAATTTGAGACCGATTTCATTACACTCTGTCCCCTCAAGTGTCGGGGAGATCGTGTGCCCCTTATCGGGCAAATTCCGGCCCCCAAGTCGGGCAAACTTATGCAATTCCTGATCCTAAAACTGGAAATTTCAGTTCCGATGACTATATATATATTTCTGAAGGTGTCACAACGATGCGTTTAAATGGTGTTTCAAGTTTTCTGTTAACATGAAACATACGTTTAAATTTGCTGAAACTGATTAAGCATGAAAAAACGCATTAAGATTTGAAAGAGACAGCAAAATCTAAATCCAAAGCTGTTTTTCCTCGATCTTTGAACTCATTAAGAACTCTCACGCTGTATAAGAGCGGGTTTTCATATATTTATTATTTTTAGAGTATAAACATAATAAAGAGAAACGCCGTATCATGGTTATATTATACCAAATATCCACAGTTAGAATTTAAATTTTATGTTAAATGTAACATGAATTGGCCTGCAATCACTAAGTAAAATGAGATTCGATAATCTCAAAATTAATTAAAAGAAAAAAATATTTAAATTTGGTCTAATGAAGCAGTTGTTGTTTAATATCGATATCTACATATTTATGGCATACAAATGAAATGGGTTAGTTTTTGTTTTTCTGAGTGGTTCTTTTCAGAATGATTCCACATACACACGAATATATATTCCAACAAATGTCAACTTCAGACGATTTCGTCACAAATTCCATCCAGATCTATAATTTTTTATGACAAAACACATGTAAACGTGCAACAGACTTCTTTAGATTGATTTATGCAAAATTTGATAGAAATATATACAAATCTGGTATAAAACTGAATACTTTTATTTCTTAGCTCACCGTATTTTGAGCTCTCTTGTCTGAGCAGGATAAAATTCCATCCAGAGGGAGTGTTCTCTCGACTTTCTCGTATACTTGCAGAATATAACTTCTACTTTTAGTTCTCTTTATAAACAATCTGCATCTCAGAACTTATCGCTGTAACGCCGGACGTACAACAACTCAACACGTCTCTGTCAAAAGCCACCTATCGGACAATACTATCCGGCAGAGACTCGGTGGATCTTGTTCCCTCAGAGTTGACTCCTTATGTCAAATGCCCCAGTTAATCATTTTCTTTTCTTAAATTACTTAATCATTTTATGCTAATTGTTTTGTGTGTTTTTTGTAATTGTGTGTCTGTAATCCGTGTCTTAAGGCAAATAACTTTAAATGTAATTGTCTTACTTTATTTAATGAAAACACCTTGTTACACTGCCAGCTGCTGGCATGGGGCAGCTAAATTTCGAATATCAAGGCAAAGCCCGAAAGATGGAGTGTTCTTCCAGCAAACAAACTCTCGCGTAAGTGACACAATATGGTGCTCGGTTTGTGCGAGAGTTTCGTAGTATAATGAAGAAAATCGAATATATATTTTAGAAGTCTTCAGATTGGGCCCAAAATTTGATACAGAAATACACTTTTGGTCACAAAACAGCCGAGCAAGTTTCATTTATCCCACCACTTGTGTTTTGAGTTATCGCCCACATGCAAATGCACAGACGGATAGACGGTAAACCTTTTGATGGATTCGGTCCAAAATTTGATGCACATCTACAGTTATGATGATAAAAATAAATGCTAAATTTTATACTCCCAACTCTCTGTGTTATTTAGTTATAGTACTTGCATGCACATGGAGAGTCTGGCTTGCCATAGACGGATTTCGTGCAAAATTTGATAGAAATGTAAATTTGGTGTTAGGTACAAATACCAAATTTCATCACTCTAGCTCAATTCAATTTTGATGTATTGTGTTCCCAGACAAGACAAACAGGCAGAGAGACGGACAGACAATTAGATGTAATTCCAAAAAATGCGTTTTCGGGTTCAGGGAGGTCTAAAATGTGGAGAATCATCAAGATCTGAGGTCTAACTTTTCCGATCACAATACTTTCTCTTTGTATACTTCGTTTACAAGAAAGTAAAAATGTGTCAAGTTTTCCTTTGGGGGGATGGCTGTGCATTTTAATACTTTTGGTGATGGAATAGCAACAAGGGATTCTCCGTTCTTCAAACGCACCAATTATGCGGAACGGAGGGTTCGAAGCATGCTTCGTCGATAATATTTCCCAATGTTTCCCATTTTTATATCATTGTTGTCAACAAGCTGTTGCAGTATGTCTTCAGCATGGCAAATGTCCCTCGAGCGAAAACTTTAGATGATAGTATATTAGAGGCATGGAGGGTTTTCAAATTCTGTTACGGAAATATATGTAGAATGTGGCATATGTTCCGTTGCTTGGATATTCCTTTTATTCCAACATGGGCTGCAAAATGGCAAATCGCAACCCAGATAGCAATTTTAATTTGCAGCAAGCTTGCCACAAATTTGTCATGACAAGAGTGCAAGCTTGCAGTAAACTTGCAGCAAGTTAACGAAAGCTCCGAAGTCACCATGAAACGAACTTGCAGCAAACTTGCCGTGCACACTTATTGCAAATTAAAGCAAAAAGAGAGTACGAAACACAACCCGGGATAGAACTCGCGACCTCCCGGTTCCGAAGCGGAGACGCAAACCATTGAGCCAGTCGAACTCTGAGAGGAGAAGATAGATTTCGCTAATACATCGTTCGATTCGATTCGTATACGATTTATTTTTAACTATTTTCTGGATTTCATTAATTTTTTGAGTTGAGAATAAGATTTGAAGTCAAAGAGAGAGCGATTTTTGCTAATAACTACGTTTTGCTAGTAAAATAAATTATGAAATTAGAGTTCAAAAGTAATTACTTTAAAATGGGACAAAATGTCTAGTTATTATTGTTCAACAAATACTGACTGTTTTTTAGATTTAATTTTGTTTATAAACGTTAAAATTTCAACATTAAGAAAAAAGCGATATAGTTTTCTTTAAAGTGAGAGTGATATATTTAGTAAAAAGATGGAAAATGTTTCAAAAATTTTTTTTATAAAAAAGTTATTTTTTCACAAATTATCATTGATTTATTGAATTAATAAAAAAGAATTACGGTCTAGGAGATGCTTTTAAAAATCGGATGTTTTTTAAAACAGAGACAAATATAATTATCTCTTATTGTGCTATCTTTGCAGGAAGCTTGTTTTGCAAAATTGCAGCAAGTTTGATTTGCACAGAGGTGGCGCTATTTGTCACATCGAACTTGCTACAAGTTCGATTCAAGTTTGACGCGTCAAATTTTGCCATGACAAGTCAAAATCAAACTTGCTGCAAACTTACGTGCTATCTGGGAACCTGGATACATGGCTGGATAACCTGTTGGATGATATCAGTATTCGCCTCTGAGACTGTCGAATATGGTATCCCCACTTTTTCTGCGCGCTGAAAACTATTATTATTTCAGAAACGCAATGCTAGTACGCTTAAAAAGAAATAAAGATAAGGTTAAATTATCTGCCTATTGATTAGAATGAAAAAATGTAACTTTTTACCTAGTTATCAGAGTTCCATCTGATTATTATGTATCTAATTATTGAAATGTTATCAGTTTCAACAGATTCTCTTATGGATAGAAATTTGTATATGCCAAAACAACTGTACGTTCGTTACAGTATTCAAAGGATAACATTTGAAAGCATGACTTACTCCATTGATTACACAAAAGGAAGTGTATTGAAAGAGATGAGGCTGCAAGTGACAAGGTTCCAAGCAAATTATTTAAACCGATTTGTTTCCAATTTTTTGCCATTGAAAGACATTCAAGGTTGACAGGAAATCGTTTACAAAGAGAGTAGGACTCTTGTTAAAAGTGATTCCTTTGTGTTGCTCTGTCAGTTGGTCACAATCTTGGGTGTTACTGGGGTAGAAACATATACATGGACGTAATCTTTCACTGAATGAGAATTGTGCCGAGTCACCACATTATTACCAATAAAAGATCTTTTTGGAAGTACATGATTTTATCTACTATTGCTTTAGAGATGATTAATACATCATTTGTTATGAGGGTAAAAATAACTTTATTTTCAGGTAATGGATTGACCTATTGTCCGCTGAAAGAGATGAGAATGTTGAAAATGTCATCATTATCATAGGAAAAACACATTTGGCATAAATGACTTTTATCGGTATATGATTTATGAATATTCAAGATTGAATTTGATATATGAATAGGGAAATAATGTAACGAATTAAAAGAATTTGCAGTAACAGAAATGAATTTGTAGTAGCTGCCGGTAATTTTCTAAAACAATCACTACTGTAACTCTTTCCCTTACAATATTTAAGGCTCTGAAGATCTTATTCTTGAAAGTAGTCTTGAATATAAGTATTAATTTATGTAATTATTATAAAAAATAATAATAAATAAATCCTTATTCTTTGTCTGTGAGTTGAATTTGGACAATTTAATTCTTTGCAAGACTTGAGTAAGTTTGAATTTTTCTTCTTTACTGATATTTTTATGAAGGTATTTTTGCCGGAAGGCTAACAAATTTTAAATCAATCTTGTTAGAGTTATTTTGTTTTTTTCTTTCTGAAAATTCTTTTGTTGTTTACTTATCTTATTTGTCTTGTGGTTTGGGAAATTTCGGGCTATGAAGAGGCTTTGGTTAGACTTAGGTCAAACCTCTTACAGAAAAATGTCCCAATTTATTTGAATCCATTTCGAATTTAGTATATAGTCCTTGAAAAAGTGCACTAGAATGGATTCCTTGTCTGTTTAATTCGATTCTATCAAAGTTTATTTCGTGGTTTTTACTTTCTTTGAATTATCATCGTATTATATACGAACAGGTTTTCATCTGTTTTTCCAACGAAAAATACTTATGATTGGTCGGGATAACAATAGTGACAAAATAAAACATACTTTCAGAAATTATGTTATTTTTAATTCTTGTCTTAAATTTCTTTTCAGTTTTAGTATTTACCTTATTTCTTTCTGTATGCTTTTAAAGCACTTTCCATACATGATTTTATAAAGCTGAAATGCTTCAACTTGGGTCACCACTATCAAAAATAACTAATTTTGAAAAATGCTTCAATGTTATGGAATCATTGGATGGAACTAATACTTTTTAACAAGAAAACTTAGGAATGAAATTCCGAAAAATCTATGATATTTTACAGTATTTGTCATTCAATTATACAAATACACTTAAAATAATACGAACTGCATATTATATTATTAATCATTATAAATATAAGTGAAGCTCATAAATAGTTTGTAAGCCATAGATAGCTAAATTACAGAATAGAATTTCTTCGAACTTTTGCTCTGAAATATTATGAAGAATAAGGAAGGATTTAGTGGTGGTTTCATAAAAATCACTTATATTGCTTTATTAATTAAAAGCTGTAAAGGAAGTGACTATCCGCCGTGCTACAAGTGGAGCTCACTTCTGTCTCTCTGGAAAAATAACATATGAACTCCGACAGTCAGACATGGAAGTAGAAATTTGCAGACTATAAGAGGACTTATAGTCTGCAATAGCTATTATGTAATATATTTATAGTATATGTTACCATTAAAGCGTATAATTAAGTTATTTCTTAGAAGAAATATGTATTCAACTAAGTAATTCACGAAATACCTAGTTATTCTATAAAATAACGGATTGAATGTAACCGAATGATTCATGAAGTACCTACTTATTCTATGAAATAACCGATCGCTTCCAAGGGCTGTGGTTTCTCATTGGAACCACCTTTTTATGGGCTTTTTCATCGAGACGGTAGTCTTCTTACGATTTATTAGAAAGGTTGAGTTTTCAGTATTTACTAAAGACAATAGATGGCTGAAGCAATTCCATTTTTTCTCTAATGGATTTATACAGCCATTAACATTGCTTCCACGAAACAAATAAATTGCTTGTGCGCCTGAACGGGTTAACTGTAATTATATTTATGTTCTTTAAGAATACATTTATTTATGTCCCCTTTGGACTTCTATAAAATGCTGATATTAAATATATTTTTTTCTCGCATATAACTTTGACACCAAGTAATCGTCAACAACTGATATGATATGTGATAACTCGGACTTTTTATTATGTTATATGTATTTGTTATGTTATAAGAATTTAAAATTTTGCTGAAAAATACCGAAGCTTGAAGCAGGTTTTAGTGAAGTTTTTGCGATAATTAAATGGATAGCAATATTTTCATGTCATTTATGCATAAAAATTTCTTATCGAGAATATCAGCTAATATTAACATGATTTAAGTAAAAAATACCATGACCCATGTAGATAAAATCACACGAATGTGTTTGGAAAAATACAAGTAAATTTTTTTCACAGCTACATCAATTATTTACACTTTATATATTCATTTCGAGGCTCTCTTTACGAAATCTCTAGTACAACTTTTAAGAATATAAATAATCAACAAATATTCTTTTTTCATTTATGGTAATAGCCTAGATTTGTAAGAACTTTTTGAAACAATTAAAAATTCAAAAATTGTCCTCGAAATTGAGCAACGAATACATCTTTTTTCAATTCTGAAAAATAAGGGAAATATTGATTTGAAGATTTTATTTCGAGATGTGTCTGGTAATATAAGGATTGTGAAAAAGGAACCAAGTTTTAAAATTGGAAGAAGATTATATTAAAATCATTGTCACTTAAATCTGACAAAACAGAAAGAAATATTTAATAAATTTGCCAAAGGTAATAAGATTTTGACGATTTCAGAAGTGTTATATTTTAGTAGTATCACATTAATAATTTTGAATGAGTTGCAATTTTGAAGCATTCCGTACAGATTCATTGCAATACCATATGAAATTTATTTACATACTTGGACAAATACTTTTAAAAAATTAAAGAAACCCTATATAGGTTATAGATAGACATATTTATATTAAAATCAGAACATAGAATTATAATATAAACATTAAAAAATAATTTATAAATGAATCTGTTCAACTGACCCAGCATTCCTCTCACGAAAATTCAGTATCACGCAAGGGAGTGGGCGTTTGACCCCCAACTTCCGATTTAAGCTTCGGTCGGACGCATCTAATCTGTAAGATGAAGCACCCATATTCTTTTGTGCCAAAATGAAGGTTTTGCTGTGAAAGTAGTGGGACTTCTAGAAGCTTCCTAATTCCCTACCACTCACAGAAGGGTATCGTGGTTTCTTCTCCAGTACACTGTTAATCTCCATGAGGGGCATGTTAATCTGGTAGATCAGTTGCGCCCGAATACTTATGTTATTTTTAATAATGAATTTTCAAAATGTTTCTCAATGTTTCATTTTATAAACCGGCAAAATTTTTATACCTATGTTCCAACCACTAATTTAATGATAATTATCGTTGTTTCCGATATATGGTTTCAAAAGTGTCGAATTGTTGCAGGCTCTCAAAGAAAACAGTTGTCATTGCTAGGAACCTTACAAAGAAACAAACGTCAACTCTCTCCAGAATTCTTAAACACCAAATCCAGAGCTGTATGAAGTAACATTTCTGGCTTTATTAAGTTTAAATAATTAACTTGTGTCATATGCGGCCGATACTTTGAAACGGATCATTTAATTTTAAACGTAGATAGATACAAAAGCGGCAACTGAGATGATAACCTATAAACGTGAGGGAGTTTCAACCTCACACCAGCCTATATCCACTGATGATTTTTAAGGAACAGCGATTTAACGCACTCCTTTCACCTTCAAAACCATTTCGGCCGGTTTTTAAGAATAAAAATTAAGGAAGCATGTAAAGAGATTCTCAATATTTTTCCAAGTACGGGAAATGGATGAAAGAGATCGGGAAGCTTTGTTTATTAAAAATCAAAAGTCGTAATTCATTACCCTGATTAAATATAAATAAAATGCTTCGTAAGATCTTCCATTTTCGGATCCGGATTTCGTTGGAGATAAAACGTAAATGGATGAACCATACCTTCTTTTGAAATGACAACATAACAGAAAAGTTTAAATTTTTGTCGCATGGGAAAATCGGTCATCAATGATGAATAAATTTTCAAAGAATGCAAAAGCATTTCGTCGTTAAACCTTCATTAAAAATGCATTCGTGAAAAAGTAATATAAATATACATCTGTATTTATTGCTGAATTGAATTTAAGATTTATAGACAGATCAGAAAACTCCATTTAGGGTTTCGATAAGAAAAAATGAAATAACTGAGGGTATGATGAAAAGACAATAGCAGAGAGTTTCAGGTAATTGCTAAAAAATACTTTTTAAAGATTAGAAGCTTTACGATTTATTGAGGTTTCTCTTTAAATCTCCTAATGCAGTTAAAGTTTCAATAGCATTTTCCATGAATTTAATCGCACAGTAATGCTACTTTGATATTCAGATGATTAATTGATTCTTTGACATTTTTAATTAGTTTGATTTTTCCAAACAGCTCATATATTTGTTTAGAGTGGGCGCTCTTAACATCATTTTAATGACTATTCTTTAATATTTAACTAATCTTAAAGAATAATATATTTTAATAAGATCATCTTTTATTCTGGTAGCAAGAATAATTACATAGAACCGATTATTAGTCGATAAAAGGTTAAAACATTTGATACTTTCAATCTTTTAATTACATGAGATTCATATTATGATGCTACCATACTAATGATGAAACTAAGTTAATAATGATGGTATTATTACTATTACTTGTTGCGTGTTTTATGCGTTTTACTGATTTTTTTTTATTTCGACACTCATTTAACTATTCTGTCATTATTTGAATTAAAAAATATAAAATGCGCTTTATTGAAATTTCAATTGTAATAATCCTGTCGTTAATGCTCATTGTAATAAAAAAATGACTTATTGATTTTACCCTTCGCTCCATGCACGCATTTTTAAATATAAACACTAGCGTGGGGTAATTTTGACCCCTAATGGTAAGTTATTTAAATATCTAAGACTCATAATTTTATAGAGTTTTTAAAAAACGTTTCCTTTAATAATTGAATATTTTTTCGTGCAAATATCTTGTGTTTCAGGTAAAAATGTGGTTTTCAACTAGTTTAAAGTAAATGTAACTTTTTTCCTTCTTTTATAATATTTTCTGAATTCATTTCTTTTTTCACTCACTCCATTTGTATAAACCTTCCTATACATAAATAAGTAATTATTCAGCATAAAAATATTAAAATAATTAAGAAATGTTGACGTTCAACAATGAATTTTTTATAACACATTTTAAAATGAACCTATATTGTTCTAAATCTCTACATAATGTAAGTGATTAAACTAGCTTCAGTTTGACCAAACTGCTTTGTAAGAATTGGATTTTATAACATCTAAGGAGATAATGGTTATAACTTTAAATTTTTAAGGTTACATAATAACTATAATTACACTAATTTAGTTTAATTAAGATAATCTATTAAATATATAATACTAATTTAAGATAATTTTAATTCTTAAAAAGTAGGAATATAACAATTTTACATTTAGTTAATAATCAATAACTTCTATTTCTCCTGAAATTTCAGGTAATAATATACGATGAAATTTTTATTTTAATTTATTGTAACAAATTACTCGCATTAGAAAAGGACTGGATTTTGCTTATAAATCTTAGCTCTCAGACATTTAACTATATGTGACTTTTAGTGATGTTTCATGTTGACAGCACTTACTTAACAAACAAATATTTATTTTGTTAAGGAACATCTTTTGATTACTTATTCCTTAATATTGTTCAGTTTGTTAATAGAATCTATGTTTCAAGTAATATGATAGGCAGTAAAAGAAGTAGTATGATACGCGTTTTGAAATAGAACAATTTTTAAAATTATCGAGAATAAAAATCTTAATTTTGCGCAAATATTTTTAATGAAAAATTTATAAATATTGCATAAAAATAATTGACAATTTTAAAATCTTAAATATTAAATTTTTAAATTAGCTGCATTTTTACAGACATCCAGTCAGACAATTTATGCAATTATAACATGACATAAATTTTTGAGTAAATTATAATCATTTTTTGATGGAAAATTTCTATACGTAAATATAATGAATATTTTGTGCAATATTTTATTTTGAATATATCTGAATATTGCAAAAAGGTAGATTAAAAGACATGTTTCAGGTTATAGTAAAAAGAAGAAGGTCATGGGGCTTTCTCAATGCTATTTAATGCGAACTTCATCTAACAGACTACGTCGTAAGACCAAATATTGACCAAGATGAAAAAAGAAGTTATTAATATTATAATAATTAATAATTATAATTTATTTATGAAAAACAAGCAAGTAAATTCATATCCAGACAATGAGTATACATCATATAAATATACCCAGACTGTTTATTTTCAGTTTTTTAAAACAAACACGAAATAGATGTGACGATTATTTTACGAAAATAGATGTGGCAGAAACTTGACATTATTAAATTCTTAAAGGAGTGATTGTTGCAATTTACACGAAAAAAGCATAATCCAGATTCAAAAGAAAAGAATTTCATTCCGAATCTCAAAATAAATACTTATACATTCACACAAGTGATATATGTGAAGGAGCAGAAGACACTGAAAAAAATGTTTTGAAAGTTTTGCTGCTTGTGTTCAAGAAATACTTAAGCGGAAATTACTTCTATCCTCTTTCTATTTCGTTCCAATAAGATTGAAAAGAAACACACTTTTAAGAGAAAAAGACGGTGAGGATGAAAGTTATAAAAAGAAACAGATGTTGAAGGCGGACTGCTTAAAGGAACTTCCAAGATGCATTTAAGGATTTTCTTCACGCTTGAAGCTCCTTTTTAAAGTTTGATGTAGCATGGATCCTTAAGGATTATTACTACTTTTTGAGAGGTATATTTGATTCCTTTCAAGAAGAGTGGAAAAAAGACAGAGGCTTAATTTGAACGGTAGTTTGAAATATTAAAACATTTTGTATGACTGAGAAAATGCATTTGTAAATAGAAGCTGAAAATCCTTTTTGTCATCTTCTATGACGACTGTGTTTTGTATTTGTTTTGTCCTTTCACAAATCTAATTTTACTTATTCACTCAGAAGGTTTGTGAAATAAATTTTGTCTTCTAAACTCTAAGACATAACGATGTTTATTTTTTACAGATAATAGATTGAATTTTGAAATTGTAGGATATATAAGATATTAATAATAAAACCAAATTAAAAGTAACTGTTTTATTTTACGTATAATTAAATAAAAGCAAACATTTGTTTCAAAAAAGATTATGCATGTACGTTTTCTTTACTTCAGCAAGTGAACATTTTACACAAACTCGCACGTGCTTTTTCATATTTCATATACATGTTGGTTTTAAAAAATTATGATCCTTTAGTTATTTATAATCATATATATAGTCAGTATAAGTTAAGATTTAGCTAAAGAATTTGTTCTAGAATTTACCCTTAGTTAATTTATATTACATATAATCATCCGAAAGCTAGTTTTATTAATAGAAATAATAGATACAAATGACCATCCTTCTAAATTATTATGTAATTAATAAATGATATAAAAATGTATGATATGACTTAATTGCATAAAAATGCAAGACGTCAGAAAAAGAAAGCAGTAATGATACTTTTTAAAAAAATTAAGTAAGTTTTAAAAGGGCAGTAGTAATATAGAATAGTCTCAGGCCGGCGAGGGTAACAACAGCCTTTAAGTTAGTCAGAGAGTTAAAATTTTGTACCTGTCGTCATGGAGTATAAATCTTCACATTTTTGTTGTTAAATAGTTTTTTCAGAAGCGATGATTGCATTTGTCGCGGAAGGCGAGGGCAGATACCATCTCAAAGAAAGCGCTGAAGCCTCCAATGAAAGTAAGTATGCATTTTAATTACACAACTAAAGACAGCATTCACCCGACCCTAGTGCCGACTCGGTACACATACCAATTTCAGAAGGTTCAGATTGAAGGGCTGAGGTAAAGTCCGTGGCGAGAGAACCGGCGAGAGCGCGAATGAGAACGTCAATGCGAGACGAGTGACGAGACAAGACGAGATATAAGGAGTACAGCCAGCTGCAAAGCAGCTGAGACCCTCCAGTTGACGGAAACTTTGAACATGATGCACTAGGGACTTCAGAAATTAGAGTTCGTCATGACTGTCTGGTTGTGAAGCAGAGGCGAGAATGAAAGAAGAAGGGCGGGGCCGGCAAATATGTAGGAACTGGTGCTGCTGGTGGAAAAAATCAGAGCGGAGCAAAAGAGGATTGGGCGTGTCGGAAAGGCGTTAGTTTTATGAGTGAGTGAAAAGAAGTGCAGTGGGAAAGAACCAATTATATACAATATAAGACTGACGTCATCAAATACTTTCCACAGCATTGCTACCGTTTTACAAATTTCATATCAATTGTTCAATTTTGGGCTTATTTAAAGTATATGTTTCAGTAATTCAGTGTTCTTATGGGGTGAATCCATTTCGGAGAATCAGATTTGTAGCTTAGATGAATCAGATGGTCATCCCCATAAGAATCATAGTCCAGATAATGACGAGAATGTGTATGCAACATCAAATATATCATCTTCCCAATTTCGCTATTAATTAATGAAAGCGTATCTGTCAAAACAAATATTTACTACAAATTATTTATATGCTAATAATTTTTCTATATAGTACACTATGAAAGCGAAAACACTTATTTTAAAAAGCTACTTTCTGTTTGAGAAAACATGTAGGAACTTTTCCCTCGTTCTTTCTGAGCGTGTGATCTCATACTGCAAAAGCAATAAAACATTTTTATACCCCAAAAGCGTATATATAGCGCTGTATATAGTGTGAGTTCAGAATAGCGGATATCTACAATTTTTTTCTTAGATATTAATCTCTGAGAGCATCCACGAGAAGACATTGAAAAATCGATACTAGAATAAGAGGTAAAACATATAAAACCTATTATCGTCAAAATGACTACACGTCGATAATAAAGATATTATTGCAAAGACAATATTTGTCTTCAAATGAATGAAAACCAACAGAAATTGTTAGAACTGGGAGGCGATCCCTTCAGTAGATATTTTTTTTTGTAAATGCGGCACTGCAGGTATGAAAGTTCAAGGAAATGCCCAGATGAATCTTTCAAGAAAAAAAATAGAGATACAGGAGAACACTCAAGTAACTAACAGTAGCAGGGGTGTGCTTTGATTGAATTTTATTATTTTGTATGTTAGTAAAAATGCTGTTGAATTTATAGCATTTCAATTTATTACACCTTTTGAAACATTCAGTAAGGTAATGATTCCAACAAACAATGCTCTATTTCTTTCGGATTATTGTCAATTCAAAAAAATGATTGCAAAGCAACGACTGATAAAAACAAGCAAAGAAAAAACTCAATAAATTTTAGCATTGTCAAAAGAATACATGTCTTTGATTGACAAATTTTAATAACGTTCAGCTAAACGTTTTTCTCATTTTATGAGGAATAATGATAACGTTTCAAAATTCAACACCATTAGTCATATAAACTCAAAATAATTTACTTATTCGTCATCTAACAAGTATTAGTTTTTGTAAATTTCAAATATAATGTCCATGAAATTCATATTATATGAAGAAACTTGAAACTCTTCTTAATTAAAAGAGATTTGCAGTGTTAAATAATATGATATAAAACATAGCTTTTGGTGGGGGCTGTAAAAGAAAGGGTCAAGATATATATAGAAGAAAAATGCACACAGCGCCACCTACACAACTAGAACTGAATTCCTAACATCCTTGTCCCCTATGACCTGGCCATCCAAATCATTAAAAACACAATCTCAATTAAATATGATAAGCAAATAATTAATATTATTAGCTTCCAAACACTCACACACTAAATTAATTATTTCAATACAACATTATCACTATTAATTAAAAATGAAAGCAAACGATGAAAATAAACTCCCAAGAACTGAAACTCAAAAATCACAGATTTTACTTAATTTAAAATATTCCACTTCTGAAATGCCTGTTCACTAATACACTAACCTCATTAAAATATATAAGCACAGAAATCCTTAATTCAAATAATTCAATCAATTAAATACTTCACGTACACAAAAGAGAATTTAAATCAGATGTAAAGAACATTCTCAATTCATTCTGGAATCTTAACTCCACTCACCGTGGAATGTCTTCACGTAAACACTTAAATACAAAATCCTTAAAATTGCTCAATGTGAATTATTCGATTTAAAGGAAAACACATACAAACACAGAAAATTAGTAAAAAGGATTAAGTAAATCAATTAATCAAAGAACACATATGCACATAATCATTAAAATTAGTTAATGTAACTAATCCAATTGATTCAAATAACAGAAGCACAGAAAGAGAATTTAAACCGTTGTGAAGATTTTCAGTACTCTCTAGAACCCAACCTACACTCAACGCGGAATGTACTCATGAAACACATAAAATTAATTTGCATAATGAAGATTACTGTAATTCAAAATAGTAGAAAATAAGTAACTGCACGTCATAATCATTAAAAGAAAGCTCATTTTCTAATCTCCAGTATAAATTATATTGCTCAGTTAAAAACACTCTTAAACATCCATTAATTATATCAGTAATTCTCAATTCAAGATTAATCAACCAATATTGTGAAACCATACCATTAAATTAGACACTTAATTCATTTACCCAATTAGTCAAAGAACTATAATTTTCGTAACACAGAAGAACAGATGCAATTTTACAATTCCGGAAACTACCGAAAGGAAAAGTTTTTAAAGGTACTCACAGTTGCATAGCCCACGCATATGAATCACAGTTCACACTTTAAGGTATCCGAACACGTTCGGAGCACTTTTTTCTTAAATTGTGAAAAAGAAACACCAAAATACGTTTTTTAGATTCGAATTTAATAAAGATTAATATTAGCGTATGATTTTTGAGTATAAATTATTATAAATTTACAAAATTCTTGAATTTCTGCTGCTTTTTAGAGGAAATTTCCCAAAACTTCAAACATGCTACAGGTCAAACTTTTGTAATAATTCAAATAAAACTAATACTAAAATAAACTACATACTATGGACTAGTGCTTGTACTAGAATCTTAACATTCTTTGGATAAATAAAAATTTTAGAGCTAATCGAACAATTATTATAAGATTTTCAGCAAATTTTCTATGTTATTTTTCAAATAAAAGACCATAATTTAAAAAATATTGTTACAATATACATTATTCTAGTACATTCACTAGAGACACATTTGAAGAAAATGTTCACAAAATTTCAGAACAATCGAATGATAATATCTTGAGTTACCATGTTTGAAGTTTGAAAAATATGCATAAAATCTAATTTTGAGAAAAATCAAATTTTAGTTTTTCCACGCGCTCAAATTATGCATCTAAACTTTAAAACAAATTCCTAAAAATATACTGACATCATATTAGCTTTCAAAAAAGGAGTTTAAAAGAATTTTTGACAGGTTTCTGTCCCTTTAAAGGACAATTTTCGGCTAATTAAACGCCCACTTCCGGTTTTCGGTTTGTTATAAAACAATTAATATCTCATCTTCTAATTAACGTACCGACAAAAGTAAATATGTTTTAGAAAGGTAAATGAATGAGCTATCGAAAACCTCAAAAATTAAAAAAATGGAATTTTGGTCGAAAATCGACTTTCGAACGTGTTCGGATATCTTAAACAACTGTTTTTCTGCATAACACCGAAGTAAGGGGCATTAGAATACCACCGTTTCATCGCTAGCTCTTTCCCGGATACAAATGAAGAAGTTCCTTAATTTCCATTTTTCTAAAACCCAAAAACTCATCTTAGAAATTCTCGGATCCAACTCCCATGCTATGACCGTCTTCTACCTGGTGGTTATCAGTAGTTTAGCTCGCCAAATGAGCATTTCCTTGCATCTTCCAGCCTTCCATCCCCAGAAAGAAAATCGTGAGGTTTTAAAAATTTGGAACAGAGTGTGCACTGCAATAAATACATACAATTTTCAACTTCAATTTATATTGGAAAATTTTTTATCGCGACGCTACTAATAAATTATTTTTCATTACCAAAATGACGTTATGAAATTTCCTGAAAAGCGAACATTTTTATTTTTAATTTTCTTCTTGTTGCCTCATATAAAAGGAAATATTCACGTTAACAAAACCAAGCTGTATATTCTGTTTGGATAATCTATTTTAATCTTCCATTAAATCTATTAAGTCAAAATGTAAATAAATAATGGGGATGGAGAAATAGCTGTAAAATACACATTAAGAGCTGCAATAATATCCTTAAGCTATTGAGACGAAGTAAAAGAGAGAAAAAAAGAAGAGAGGAGAGCTATACTTCTCCGTTTATTTGAAGTTATTTTTGAATATGAAGGTTTCTGCTTCCTCAAACATTGGATATGATAAATTAAAATCGTCTAAAGCTACGGTAGTTAAATGAGATACAACCAGTTAAATCAACCACAAAATCTCATAAAACATGATTTATATAAAATTACAGATTTTTTTATTTGAAACAACGATGGTAAGAAAAGCAATAAATTTTAACAATATTCAGACTGAGAGGGAATACATGATACAAGGGAAACACTATTCAAAGACGTAAAAAAGAAGACTAATAAGCTCTTTACAATAATCTCATTAATTACATGAGCTTCATTAGATAAGCATCCAAGCTCATTTAATGAAAACAAAATTAAATACCATTGTTAGAGGCTCCCTGTTTGACGAATAAAAATGATTGTATCCACGACGTTAGTGAATTATTAATTCAAAGTTTTTATAATACCTTTGAAGTGTTTCCTATGCAATATATTTTCACCTCATTTTTTTGCTGATTTTATTGAAAAACGAAAGTTAATTAAAATTCAACTAAGCTAACGGTAGAAATGAATATTAGAAATAATATATTCCTGTTTCTTTGGGATAAATATATTGTTTTAATTTTAATAATAAGAAGTTTATAGCGCTGCTGTAGCGTTTTAGATGCTTTCCTTAATAGTAAGTGTTTCGGTTCTTGAGAAATAAAAACGAACCGTTTGTTAAAATTATGAGTTAATTTTAAATAATTGTTATAAATAACATTTAAACTAATGGTAGGTGTTTCTGCAATTGCTGAAAATAATTAACGAACAATTAGTTAAAAATAACTAATGCTTGTAAAGACGTTGTTTGTTATTTTGCCATTCGTTTCTTTAAGCATATTCACAATACTATTCTTTTCCGGACAGATTTATTTTGTTATTATGTTTTTAGAATTTTTTCTTTTTCTCAAACCTAAAGGAATGTACGAGTAAAAATTGGAAAATGTTAGTGGACCGCATAATTATTTTGTTTATCTTACAGGTAATAAATTATTTTATGGAAACATTACGAGAAAAGACTCCGACTAATAAAAATAGATTATACAAATAAAAAACAATTAAACACGTCTCTATCAATTATTCTGTTTAAGTATTTTTTTCTGTACGCCCAATTCAAAAATTAAATCTAGTAGGTAAAATTTATGGTTTATTAAACAGCATTAACACACTTTTGCTGAAAAAATATGCGTTAGTGCTTTTTAATAGACCATAATGTTAGCGACCGGAAAAGTGCATCCTGCTCTAAAAAATGTGAGTAAAAAATGTTTTATGTTTTCCATTTATTTCAAATCTTTTAGCGTACGCGATTTTATTTCTTAAATTTAAGTAACTGGTGACATTTTTAATTATTTGTAAATAAAAAAAGAAATCATAAAGGAACTTTTCAGTGTTTTTAAGCCTTGGTTTATAAATTTTAAACAGAAGTTCACTAAATTTCTCTTTCAAATAAAAATCGCATTATATTTTATTTATCTCTTCTCTCATATGGTTAAGTGCTGATTCATA
The DNA here is from genome assembly GCA_013235015.1 of Araneus ventricosus. Taxonomy (NCBI): domain Eukaryota; kingdom Metazoa; phylum Arthropoda; class Arachnida; order Araneae; family Araneidae; genus Araneus; species Araneus ventricosus. The sequence continues at coordinate 23,093 of BGPR01009598.1, forward strand.
GTTGAAATTATTTCTACCCACTTTATCATATATAAAAAATAAAGCATTCTGTTAACGAAAGTTTAAAAAGCTGTCGCTTGCTTATGCTTACATTCAGTTATTTCTTATCACAAGCCTTATGAAAATTTTAATTTATTCCATTATGTCTGTAGTGCCGCGAAGGTATTCGTTATGATAGTAAGAAAGTAAAGTAAGACAGTCTGTGATATTCACCCAAATTGAATGAAAACACTTTCCCATTTCGTTAAATTCATTTATTGATTTCCAACCTTGATATAAAAGTTTATACCTTTCTTCTGTCGCTAAAAGCTGTTGATAATATTCGTTAAACATATGTGGCTTACACATGACCATTTATATTTATATTTAGAAAAATTTTTAAAATCATTATTATTCTTCATTCGCAGTGATATAAAAAATGGCTAAATTTCAATGAATTAATATATTCAGAAAACACATTTTAAAAAAGGTTTTCACAGAGAAGAATAGCTGAGAAGACATATAAATATAACTCGATGAAAGAAAGGAATTTCATAGTTAAAAGTAAATAACAAAAACCGTAATTTATCGTCAAGCTTTTGTTAAAATTTTTATTACTTTTATCATTGAGGTTAGATTGTTTTAAAATGAAGAGATTCAAATCTCCATGAAAATTCGCAAAAGATCAAAATATTTATACTAACGCACAAAATGCAAAATAGTGCCTTTTGGCTTGTTCACGTTTAGTTTAGTTAGAATAATGCATCGTTTAAAGCTACAATTCCACACTACACCAGCGGGAGCACGAGAGAAAAATTTTTAAAGATCTTAATTACTTTACCATATTATGACTGCCTCTTCGAGATAGCAAGGCATTGGCTGTGGATTTATGAAGAGACGGCATTAATATTTTATGATCGCCGTATCAAAATAGATAAGCATTGGCTACGGATGTATGAAGAGACGTCTCGTTATGCGAAATTCTGCGTGAGCAATTGATTGGTCTGAATTTCTTTGAAATTTTCTTACTACTTAAGAATGTTCATCGAATTATTCAAAAGAAAAAATATTCCAGTAACAAAAAATACTTTCTCACTTCGGTCAAAACAATATGCTACCTCGAGTAGAACATGATTTGAGGTTCTGGGGATAGCTACGCGAAGTATCATAAGGCATATTTCAGTTGTTCTAAATATGATGTTAAAGTATTTGAAATAGAAAGATAAACTCGATTAAAAATTAACTTTATGCACTCATAGTCAATGTTCTGTGTAATGAATCTTTGTATTTAATATACCATTAGACACAGGTGATCTCCTAAATCGCTTTGTTTTATTTTGCATTAATGATTTAAATCGTTGACAATGGTTTTGCGCCTCTAAGTTATTTTCATACAGCTTCTAGAAGAGGGTATTAACGAAGTTTTGTCTCTAATCGCCAATTGGTGAAAGATGGAAGACACATTTCCTCTCTCTCAAATCGCCGTTCCAAGAGACACAAGCTTCTTATCTCTTTTAATATATTTAGTTTTTATCTGTATATTTTAAGGTGCATAATAATAAACAATTTATGACAAAAATAATTTTAGGCGGAGAGAGAATTTTCTTTAGAAATTGCAAATGATGAAGATAAGGCGAATAATACTCTACTTTTTTTTAGTTTCACGGTGGCTTCTAGAAACGGCAATCTTTGTGATAATAACGATTTGCAAGAAATGTGAGGAAGGCTTTTGCAAGATCGTGAAAATAAATAATGATTTTTTAAGTATTTATTTATAAAATTATGGACCAAGACTTTATAAATATAAAGAACAACATGAGATCTGAGAGATACCATTAGGCATATAATAACCGAGCCTAACGAAGTGTTAGAACGAGAGTAGTTTAATGTACTAATGTACTTCTTCTGTACGTCTAGAAGATGAAGAAACAAGTACTGCGCCAATCACCGGCTTTGCTGCTTTCATTAATTGCTATCTGTTTATAGCTGTCTTAAGATGCTTTAGGCTATAGTAGTCCCATTCAAATAATTGTAGAGAATAATGAGTACTGAAATTCTAAGTCACATATTGCATTTTTGTTTCCTTAAGATGGAATATATTGTTCCTGCTAGAAGTACAGCTTTATTTGCTGCGGGAGTGTTAGAAATCACAAGGAAACACTTTTATATGAAAGAAAAATGGTTAAATTACTTTTAATAATGAAGCTAAATTGCGCGTAATGATATTTCTCCAAATCTGTGATCAAAGAAATAGTCCAGAAGCATTCAAAAAGATAAATTCCTTTTTCGAAAATAATTGCAATGTAGTTAAAAATATCATTTTTCAATTTGAAATGAAATATAAAAATACCTTTAGAGATGATTTCATTATTCATAGTGTTAAAAAAATCTTCTAGTGAGTGTAAGTGAATGCAGTCCAACAGGCAGGAAAATAAAAAAAAATAATGATTCTTTATTTTACGAATATTCCAGAGAAACAAAACGTAGCCCAGGTAAAAAAAAAAGCAGTGCTTTTATAAATTAATAACTCAAACAGACAGTAGATCACTAATAACAATCGGTATCAGCACTTTCAATGCCTATTAGTTCACCAGCTTGCACTGCTGACCAAGCTCCAACTGACAAGTCGTGTAACGTAGTTTGGTATTTATACTTTTTCCGACAGAAAGTGACGTAACAAAGAAGTCTCTCGAAGGTTCATCATATTTCTGCTCCTAGCAAATATAAGATCACAATTCCGGCATTTTCGGGAAGCTTCATTTGGTTTATTGGCTTTCTGTAAAACACCATTTCTTGCCATAATATTAGCATGTCAGAAAAACAACTTAACAGATTCGTAACAATATGTAATTACATGGAAAAATAAATGTATGCTATTCATTAACACCTTCTGTACTTTTTAAAAATTTTTACTAATTAATTATTTTAACTAATATGAAAAAACTGCAGATTGTTTTTGTTAGCCATGGAAATCTTTATATTTTTCTGAAAAAGAGTTTTTTGTATGGAGAAAAACGTTTATATTTGCATTTTTAATAGGCATTAAGACTTTAATGTTTCAACATAAACTCTCGCAATCACTTTTAAGCTTCCAATAAGTCTCGGATTTGCCGATTACCTGGAAACTGCGTTTGATAAATACTGCAATGAAAGCCTTTTATTTTTTTAAGGCAGTAGTTGTAAAATGTGTGTTGTTTCGTTCCATACTAACTTTTTCCAGTCTTTTTTTCAAATTTAACTCCTTAAATCCTCTTTTAAACAAAGTGAGCATTAAAAAACCTTCCTTTTTCTCCACAGAGAATAAATCGACTCCTGATTATCTACTCAATCTTCGAACACACTAATTTGAATAATGAATTTAGCAGTGAAAGTAGATTATCACAAGATCTAAATATAGGGTTTTAGGTTTTTTAGTTTAATTACTCATCGTATAATTTCATTAGCTGAGTGAAAGAAGTAAATTTCCTGGTTCTCAATAAGACAATTACGCTTATTATGAAGAATAAAAATTTTAAATACTCAATAAGTGTTGCAGCAAGGTATTATTATCTTTGTAAAATTATGTCATGGTTTTCTCAAATGAAATTTCATTTTCTCGTTTGATTTGCATTATCTTCAACATGTATACGCAAAACTTCAAAATATTTCTTCCTAACAAGCGAATTTTGCTCTTTTGTAAGTTCAGAACACAACCTTTAATTCTAGTCTTTAAGAAATTGCTGAGCATACTATAGTTATATAAACCTTCTAAAAGTCGCTGAATCTCTCATCCTAAAGCCTTTTCATCTTTTTAGACTTACTTATTATAAGGTATTTTCGAAACGATTACTCTTTGACATATTATTTACTCACGTTTAAATTAAAAATCAAAGCGGAGATGAAGTATTATAACACTTCTTTTAAAATTTAATTATTTATCTCCTCTTTGCAAAGTGATTTTTCAATATTCAATGAAATACACACCGTTTCTCTTTAAAATTTGAGAAAGAAAGTGAAAAGTCAAAAAACCTATTAAAGTATTAATTGTGCTTTATGTGTAAGAAAAAAGCTGTTAGAATGCACGGCCAATCATAGCCAGCGCGCATGAAGTACGCATGCGCGGTTTTAAGGATATTGACGCCATCCTGCTACACGTGACAGAAAGACTCAAGACATCAAATTTTTAAAAGTTGATTTTTAAACTTCGATAATCCGTCTGAAAGCTGTTCTGTGACAAAAAGAGCCATGGATATTAAAATTAAATTTTTTAATCAAAAAGTTCTTTTTCCTTTAGTAATAAATTTAATTTATGGGTCTTTATTCGTTCCCTAATGTGCATATGAGGTCATTCTTAAAAAATCAGCTTTTATATTACTTTTTTATTATAACATGGTATACAAAAATCATTTATTAGATCTTGCAGATAGCTTGAGAAATCGATTTTAATTTATTTTTGCTTTTTCGTGAGCCCTGGAATTACGAAAAAATTATTTATTTGCAAGAGTTTATGTGACACTCGTTGCTTTCAGCCAAAGAGGAAAAACTCTTTTAACATACTACGACTGAAAAACATTTTTTTAAATGAATTAGAACCTTAAATTGAGTTATAAATCTTTGCACGGAATCCAGAAATTATTGTTTTGATTTTCTTGCCTTATAACTTTTGATTAAAGAACATGATGATAAGTGTTATTACATTTTCAGAATGTATAACTTAAAATTTTTTTACTAACACAAACAAACTTCCGTAATTTCTATACGGAAGCCTTTCTTGGCATGCAACCCATTGACGCTTGGCTGGAAATTGAGTCCATCTTCCATGTGTCTAGGTTAAAGTTACTAAAATATATGCAATCTTCATACAAGAGCAGTTAAGTATTTAAGTACCTTGGGTAAAATAATAACAGCAACATTTCTAGAAGGAGGCAGCTAACAAAATAAGTAGAAGCAGCCTTTCTTGACGCGTGGCACATTGAGACTGAACTCAATTTCCAGCAAAGTGTCAATGGGTTGCATGCCAAGAAAGCTGCCATATGAAAATCATTTAATTCTGTTTGTGTTATTAAAAAAACGTTTTCTGTTGGACTACATGAATATGTAACAATATTTATGGTCATGTTCTTTCATCAAATGTTAAGAGGTAAGGATTCTAAGATATAAATGCATGGACACCTTGTATTATTAATAAAATCGAATGTATGTCTGTCTTTTGGCGTTCTGAATAACAAATCGCTTTGCCTAGAGTTACCGATTCTTTGACAAGTTAAAGTAAAGTCACCAAATTTCAGAAGTTGTAAATGTGTACTTCTTCGATGTGTTAGTGATTTTTTCGAACCTTTAATTATTTGGCGATAGCTTTCGAAAATAATATCCAATAAATATAATTTTTTTCACCACTCTAAAATTCAAAAAATTATCTTTTCACTGATACCAATTTAATTGCATTTCAATTTTTTTCCTAATTTTAGCATATTTTAAAATTACTTTTATACATATTTTGCAATAACACTTTTCATTATTGCAATGAAATTCAATCTCTTTACATTTTTATACAAATATGTAAATGCGTGCTTCTCTTCCATTGTTGAAAGCTAAGGAATAAAAATCCTGCTTATTTCTTCAATTCTTTGGCAGCATATCAAGTCCTTCTAAAATATTTATTGTACTAGGAAATAAGTAATATTCAATAAGCTGAAGAATTAAGATTGCTCTTCTTTAATTCTTTTTATGAGCACGTTTTAATCCAGATAACATGCTTTTGGACGTAAGCTGTGCCATTCTACTTTGATATTGGAATCAACAGTATATTTTCATTGGCAAATAAGAAAGTAAAATTATTATTGACCAGGTGCAGATTATAATTTATTCTGCAATTAGATGTTAGATTATGCGGATAGTTACATCATGAGTCGTTCCTCCATTACGGATGTTCATATGCACTATGAGCAAAACAGGTTCAAAGCATTTAAAAGAACACGGCTAAAAATTTTATTTCACAATTTGAAGTTAGAAAATACTTTGCTAAAGAAACCATCATTATCGAAATATTCATAAAAGATTCAATTGAAATGAAACACAATTATTAATTCCGGTAATAATCTGGTCGCCAATGGTAGCTGGTTAAAAAAATAGCTGACTGTGCTTTCTGAATAAAGTAAATCCTATTTAAGAAGTTTTAAAGATTGTTTGGTATCAGCTAACAATTAGAACTTTTCTTACTTTTAGTTGTTTCCATCCAAAATAAATGAAACCGAAATATTTTCTTATTTAAAATTTCTACAAAATAGAAATAAGAGCATTAAATAATAGGCGAAAAACTGTTTCGAAAAATCCAACTTTCAATCATGTTAGTCTAAAGTAAGATGATATAGTAAGTACTTTTGTGTGTTGATAGTTGTGTAAGCACTATATTAATTAAAATTTTCTTTAATATTATTATTTTAGATACTTATATTATATATGGTACATCATACAGGGTTATTCGCTACCAGTGCGACAAACTTGCAGGGGTTGTAGGGGGCACAAAGACGAATCAGAATCACATAGCATTGCAGGGTCCGAAATGCCTTCGGCATGTGGTAGGGGGCGTTGAACGGCAGGTCGCTTGAACAACGAATTCCGTTTGAAGTCAGCATTTGCGAATAGGCAGCAGGGTGAGTATTTAAACACTGATGCACTTCGCGTATGAAGTTGCGGACTGTAAAGGGCGCGCCGCTCTGCCTTTGTACGAGAACTTTCCCCACGAAGCACATGTTTCTCAGTCGTTGCGCTTCTCAGTTTGGTTTTAGCATGATGGGGATCCCCACATTACACTAATGACGTTCGCCAACACCTAAAATTCACATTTGGACAGCATTGGATTGGTCGTGGTGGTCCAGTTCATTGGCCTGGTAGATCGTCAGACCTATCATGCATGGACTTCTTCTGCTGGGGTCAGATGAAGGCATTGGTGCACGAGACCCCCATTTCTTCAGTTGAAGACATCGTCCCTCGCATCTTTGTAGCTGCCGCGAAGATGCGAGACACGCCTGGAATCTTTTAGAACATTAGGAATTCCATGCGGCGCCACTGTGAATCCTTAGTGACTCCTTCCGGTTGAAATTTCTAATACCTTCAGTAGCATGTAACTTTTTGCCACGGTAAAACTTGTCATTATAATGATTTCTGTTACACTAACGTGTTGCTGTTTCTGTTCTTTTTCTTTGCTTCTTTTAACCATAGCTCGCGTAGAAGGCATTTCGGATGATGCAGTGCTATGTGATTGCGAATCATCTTTGTGCCACCTACACCCCCTGCAAGTTTGTTGCTATAGTTGCGAATAACCATGTATAAGATCATTAAGATGTCTTCGCATAGGGGAAACTATGGATACTTGACCCCCTAGGGAAACTTGATCCTATGCGATTGTGTCAGATTGTGAGGTAATTGGTAATTTGTGTCGTCCCAGTTTTATTTGACATCTGTTCATATGGTATATTGCAGGGGATTTTCATTCCAATCGGAAAAGCTATCGTAATAGCGGGTAGGTAAATATGTTTTGGGGGTCCAAAAGTAAATTTTCACTTTTTCATTCCTCAGTGGATTACAAGTTTACGATTTAAGATATGGTGAATTCAATTATTTCTGCGATTTAAGCATATTTCTAGCTTTAATTTGATGCCTGAATTTATGCGGTGTCTTAATTCTAAGTGGTTTAATCTTTAAATTATTTAGAAAAAGTCAAGTTAGGAATACTTAACCCTAAAAAGTTAGGGAAACATGATCCTATCAAAAGCTATTGCAGCTTCCATATCGTAGCCGACCGAAGCACATTTTGTGGTTGGTATCAGTTTCCTGGGGAGTGGAGTGTGTCGGCAATATGGAAACTCAAATATAGAGAATAATTATTTTAAAATTTTCTGTTAGTAATTATTTAATGAATAAAATTTCTTTTTAATATTATAATTTTAAATAATGCAAATAATTATTTTAGTAACAATTTTAAAAAGAAGTGAAATTTAATTAATCTATTTTTTCCTCGCCTGAGAAAGAAAGATTTATCTATTTATTTATTTATTATTTTAATAAAAATCTTTTGCTCGAACAATTTGTCATCGTTTGTTTTTATTTCACGTTTTCCCATTTCTTTTGAGTTTGTCTTTCTTTCTTGATTTGAATTTTCTCCTGAAATATATTTTTATTCTTTTGCTTTTATTTTTCTTCAAATATTAGAAGAACTGAGTATGTCTATTAAGCTTCTAAATTTCTTATTCTGTACAACAGTTTTTAGAATTTGTTTTTGCATTTTGATGCCATTTTTTTTTTAATTTTCCAAAACTGGCAATTTTTCAACGCGCAAATTATGTTGTTAGGTTTCCAGTTCCATTGTAGTATTTTTTTTCATTTAATGAAATCGATATTTTATTCGCGTATTAAATTTTGAACTAATTTAATAACTAGATTTAATTTAATGACTTAATAAATTTAGTTTATTAACTAGATTTTATTAGTAACAACTGAGTTTAATAGTAACCACATTATTTAATTTTTAATATTCGTGTCAATAATATTATTTGATAATAAAGAGCTTTTTTTAATTCCCTAGTTTTAACCTAATATCTGTGAGTTATCCGTTTTGCATAAATACATTTCTCATTCTTAAAAGCAAATCCGTTTTTGGTGCTAGCATGTCAAATATTCGAGAAATATAAGAAAAAGTAAAAGTAATGTCAAGTATCCCTAGTTTCCCCTATTTGTTATGAAAAAAGTTTCAAAACTATAATGATAAACTAGTTTAAACATTAAATTAATTAATCATGTAAAAGGTAGAAATTTTGCACGTAATATGACCAACATAGCGATGATTAATTAAGTGACAGCTTGTAAAGAGAGTCTTATCTCGTACAAACTTCGCCGATATAAGAGTATAAAAAATAGAGTTAATTATTTGTGCATAGTTTCTGATATTTCGAGCTACTGTGATTAATTGAATTATGAATAATTAATTAACTTTTATGAACAATATTATGGCTTTGTACAATAGTATTATTTTGAGATACTTAACTCTTTAAACTCGAGGCGAATTTTTTCTTCTATCTCCCTTAAAACAGAGACCTCTTGGGAGGAACCGACATGAATTGAACTCTCCCAACCTGGGTGATCATTTCCCACCTCATCTTCCCTTAAGGCGCACGGAAATGGGCTGCAGTTTTCAAGGATAATTGGACCCCCTACCACGCTTATCTCATAAGCGATCTCAGAACCTCACCTCCCCTCAAAAGAAGCCAAACACCTCAGACCGGCCTTCTTCGCTGTTAGAAGGAAATTTTTAGATCGCCCGGGACTACCTCGCTCGGTGTCAGAGGGTTAAATAATTATTTTCGTTTTCTAAACTCTTTAATAATCTTACACATCTTGTATTTTCCCTTCCTTCAACAAGATATAAAAACTAACATTTTATATATTTTTAAAAGTTTAATTTTTTACATTTATTTTCTTTTCTTTTTTAACCTATAAGTTTTCTACTCATTACCTTAGAAGAAAATATATATTTTAAAATTAAGAAAAATGTGCAAATAAATATCAGACAGACTTCAAACTTTAGAAAACATCTTAAGAAAATAATTAATCTAACGTTCTAAGGAGGTTACGGAGTAGAGCAATTACACTAAAAATTAGTGTTCCTTAAACATCGATAGACTATCGATACTATCGAAGCCAAGTCGATAGTATCCGGTTTGCGGAACTATCGACTGAAACAATAGATAGTATCGACTTTCTCAAAACTATCGATACTATCGATAGTTTCATCCCGGACAATACTATCTATAGGCGCATTTTCAGTCAATAGTTTTAAAACCATCGGCTGGAACTCTCGATAGTTTCAAAACCATCGGCTGGAACTCTCGATAGTTTCAAAACTATCGACTGAAACAATCAACTGGCACTATCGATAATATAGATTGTTCCTAAACTATCGACTGGCAGAAAACCTACCGACAGTATCGCCGGGGAGAAAACTATCGATAGTTTTGAAAAAATCGATAGTTCAGTCGATAGTTTGGAAAAACTTTCGACTGTGATATCGATAGTTTAACATCGATGTTTAAGGAACACTTCTAAAAATACGTTTGATATTATAGAAAACAAAATCATACAGAGAAAGCCAAAAAACTAAGATAACTCAGAGGGAATCGAATTAAACAAGCAAGGAATCCATTCTAGTCCATTTTTTTCAAGGGCTGAGGACTTTAATCGAAATGGATTAAAAAATAATTGGGAAAGTTTTCTATAAGAAGTATTCAAAAATAATTGGGAAAGTTTTCTATAAGAAGTATTCAAAAATAATTGGGAAATTTTTCTTAGCCCTTGTAAAAATGGACTAGAATGGATTCCTGGTTTGTTTAATTCGATTCCCTCTGAGTTTATCTTAGTTTTTTGGCTTTCTTCGAATGATATCAATTTCCATTGTTCTTTGTTTTTTGTTCGCAGATGCAATTGCGCGCTACTTAAACATTGTATAAATTTTATTGATAAAATTTAGTTATTTTGTTGTTCATGTTTAAAGTTTAAGTTAAATTAATTGCTTTTAAAAATTTATTCTACTTTTTCTAGTTGATTGTCTTTAAGCTCTATTGATATTATACATATTTTAAATAAATGGTCAGGACCTGTTTTTCAGCTGATTAGACGATAAACAGCTTCTAATAAAGAGGAATCAAGCGTTGTTAATGCAAATCCAATAACTAGACATGCTAGATGGAAATCAACAACCTGAATAGCACCAACTAGGAAGAAATATCGCGAAGCAGATTATGCCCATGATCATTTTGGGAATAAGCTCAGTATATCATAACGAATGAAGGGTCGAATGTTGTCAAACGCTAATTATAGAACCTTTTCATTCCATCTTGTTGGATTTCATTAGAAGGTCGATGACAGGACGCTTATAAGGATTCAGATACCTTATGATATTTTCACATAACACTGTATTAATATCAGAGTATGGTGAAATTTTCGCAAATGCTTCCATTTCCACTCAGTTGATTAATATCTTCGTTATGTTTTATTACCTGGCAAAATATTATTCTGTTTCTTTGAATTTTATGTTTTGAGCCTAGAAATAATCTCATTATTATTTAATATTCTGTTTTTCATTGCTTCACATTCAACTCTTCCCATTTAATTGAGATTTTGTTTTCATCTTCTTTTTATATTAGCTGCAATTTAATAAAATAATTTAATCTTTCAGATTGTTGTAGAAGCATAATAATATGCTATACAACGCAAAATTGTTGATTTGTTTCTCCTTAATTGTATTAATATCAAAGAAACAACAGATTTTACTAAAGTAAGTCCTTAATCTTTTAATAAAAATGCGCTTTTGCTACATTTCATCGTAGTTCTCGAAATGACTTTTGAAGTGAAAGCTGGCTTTTATCTGTACCACAAGAGACGTTTTGTGAAAATGAATATCAAACAGTTAATCATTTTATAATCCTATACTACATTTGTATAAATTATTTTTAGGTCATTGACTAAAATTTATTAACAACTTTCAATACCATCATACGTAACTCCAACTATCCTTCCGCACTGTTTTTCGGTACCTTTTCACGAAGAATATTGCCAATTTTATTAACTATTAATCTCTACTTTTGATTGATTAAAAGGATAAGCCAGATGTTAATGTGTTTTATGACTTTTTTTTATTTTATCTTTGTATTTTTCCTACTGAAATTTTTATGCAGCTGTGTTTTGTTCATATATTTAAATACTGATAGCTGCCCTAAGAAAAACTGTATAAGTTCAATGCATATTAATGGTTATGCTCAGCTATTTTTACAAAAATGCGGTTACTTCTCACTTTATTTCAAAGCATAAAAGGTAATGTAGACAATCATTCAAATTCTTCACAAAGATGAACACATCCCAAGAATTAATTTTAGGCCCAATCAAAGCAAAAATAAATAAATAATAAAAAGAAGGGAAAACTAGCAATACAAGTGAAAGTTATTGATGTCGGGTTATTGTAAGTATTTCCAATGATAATTTCTCTAATTACTTTTCAGTTTTTGCCTTTAAATACTTTTATTAATATATGTCTGCCAGGGAGCTTTCAGAACTCCGTAGAAGAAAATAATTAGCTTATTAAGAAAGCCACCTAGCTGTGAAATCTTATTAGTTTTGGGGATTTAGTTTGGAGCAAATCCCGATTATGCAACTCTTTCCTTGCACCTTTAATGAAAGTGCACCTGTTCTGTAAAATGTGAATTCTATTAAAGAATTTTTCTGTTCCGTGAAAAATAAAACCCTACATCTTTATGAAGCGAAGTTTCTCAGCAAGAAAAAATAATTTACATTTCAAATTATTAATACAAAATTGAACAGCATTGACTTCAAATCAAAACAAGCATTCAGGAATATCTCAAAATGTACAGGGTGTGTCATAAGTCTCCATACAAATGTTGAAAGTGGTGACTAATCTCATTTTTTGTTCTGAGGAAGGTGAACTAATTGAAAAAAGATGCTGCTTACGAAGGAAGAACAGATTTTTACATTATTCTGTTGACTGGGAGTGGTACCATCCGTCATGTAGCACGTACTTTCAATGCAACACACAGAACGCAGACACCCACGACACCGTGGCAAGACTTATCCCTGAAATTCAAAAGGAAAGGTTCCGTCGCCTATGCAAGCATATCTGCAAGACCAAAGACGGCAAATGAAGGTACGTCAACACAGGTGCTAGCTGCAATGGCCGGGAGTCCGACGAAAGGCACCCGACGTCTCTCTGCGCAAATGGGAATCAACCAAAGCAGTATCATGCGCATTTTGTGAGGTAGCATGTGGCACCCATGCAAGCTGCACATGTTGCAACCAGGTTTGGCGCCAGAGGGGGACCGGGGGGCTAGGTTCCCCCATCGGGGATGCTGTCCCCCAGTCGGGAAAAATTTTGTATCCCGTAGGGGAAAATTTTTGTACTGGGTATTCAACTGCAGTTGATAAATAATAATTTGGAGAAAATTTGAGACCAATTTCGTTACACTCGTCCCCCCGTAAAGCAGGTAGTTCTCCCCTGTAGTGGAGACCGGGCCCCCTGTCGGGCAAATCGAGCCCCCCTATCGGGCAAAGTCTAGCGCTATTCCTGGTTTCAACATCTGACAGAGGGGGATCCTGACCCTAGGATAGAGTTCTGTGAGTGGACACTGAATGGTTCAAGAGAATGTTCTGGTCAAAATTAGTTAGAGCAACTGTCATTGTGTGTCGATATAGAAGGAAAACATGTGGAACGTATCCTGTAACTGCAGCATCATGTCAAATATCACGCTATATATAACACCATATTAAATATTACATCACGAATGAAATAAACATTAGTCACAGATTTAATCGTTCGCACGGAGATTTATGATTCGCCCTGCATTTCAAAACAGTACTGGAGAGATACAAGCTGTCCCACATAGGACTTCCTGTTTTACAATTAAATAACTCGGCAAAGGAGATAGAAGAATGAAACCAGTGACATGTTTATTGTTTATTTTAAAAGCTATACAAATTTGAGACAGAAGTTTCAGAATTAGTTTAAAATGTCTCAAAAACTGAACAATGCAAGATATGCAAATGGATTTATATATCAACATTATAAAACTGAAACATCTGAAACTGCATGAATTTTGTTAAAGATATTCATAACCTTTCGGAAAAAAGAAAAGATATTCATAACTTTTCGAAATACTGTTGCTTTTAAATGCTAAATTTTCTTTGCTGCTTTTTTAAAAAATATCATCTGCTTTTATTCAATTATTTATTATATTTATATTTATTTATTATATTATTTATTATATATTATTTCAATTATTAATTATTTTATTCATTTATCATTTATAACGTTAACTGCTGATTATGTGGGTTTAAAGACATTCAGAAGCAAGACGGCAATGATCCAAAACTTAAATCCGGAAGAAGCGTTTCTGAAATTGAAAGATTTCTGTAACCATCCTATAACCTCCAGATAGTTAAATAACATCACGCACTTTTCGCAGTTTTTCTGCTAGTTTTACATCAAAGCTCGATATTTTAATTAAGCGTTATAAGGCCTTTTTTTATCTCTCGCTCTTCATTTATAATTTTTTTATGCATTGATTAAATCTCTTCTCATCTGAAATGAGTTTTTCCGATTGAACTAATATTGTGTGTGGTCAGTGCTGAATGATTTTGTGATTTAGTTCGTCTATATTATTTTCATCCTGACTATTTTCAGCTTTTATCACATATCAAACAACAACAAAAATTTAAAAGCAAGTTTTGAACATAGGCGGATTACATGGCCAGTTAAAAAGATTACGCTTTATTGGTTTGAATCCTTGGAATCCAGATTACAGCATGAATTCATAATTTTCCCATTCTTATACTTTAGGTGATACTGTCGAAAGAAAGACATGAAATGTTGTAAAGATACATTGTTCCTAATAATCTGCAATATAATCCTAAAGTTGCTTTCATTTCATATCAAATAATGTGTACGAAATGATAATATATATATGATATATTATCATATATATATATATATATATATGAATAATCCTTATATAGTCTATTTAATATCACAAGTTAAACAGATTATCCCTTCTGTTCTGCTTCCTTGGAGCCCAGATAATCATAATACTCTCATATTCCAATTCCTACAATTTAGATGGCTTTGTCAAAAGAGAAATATGACACTTCCCCAGATGCTTGTTTCTTATAATCTACAGGTTATCAAATTCTTAAAATAAAAACATTTTTTTTGCCTTTCTATGTCCCACTGGGTAGGGCCACCACCAGTAAGTGAATGAGAAGCCGCCAAATAAGTAAGCGAGGTCTCGCTTCCCGTATATTACTGGTGGTGTTCTTTCAACCACATCCCGATGACGAGGCGTACATTCTTTAGAGGGGTTGGTGCATGGGCCGGTGATGGCTATTTTGTAACTTTCCTGCTTGGCTGTCGCAGCGGTCCGGTCATTCAGATACAACAGACGGCTTTGCGCTAGGTCGGGGTGATTTAGATAAAAATTTCCTTTTTTTATTCACAAATAAAAAAAAAATGGATAATAAAGGAAAGTAAATGCACACATTCATACCTTTTCCAATTTTTGACATATCTTTCATTGCATGAAAATGAATTCGATTAAGGGAATTTTTAAAGATGCGATTTTATTTGTGCACAGTAAACAAATGAATTGACTCATTTCAAAAATTAATAATAAAAGAAAAAAATGTTTGAAATACGGTTTTTTTAAAAAATAAGAACGCATCTCAAAAAGTTTTTTTTTGTCAGTAACGCGACGTTACGCCGTCCTAAATTTGTTACAGCGAGAAAATCCATATGCAATGGCTACCGATCAGCAAAAGCCGATGCGTGTTTTCTGGTTTCTTTTTTTAGTTTTTCTTGAATATCACGAAAACTCTTCAGTTTTCACACTACATGTGAATTAACAAATTAAAGAGAGTTAAACTCCCTACAAATACAGGCTTTTAATTTTTTCCAGTTTTAATATTTTCTCAGATAATGGCTCTAAACAAATTTTTTATTTCCAGTAATTTACGACCCCCTAGACCACCGAAATGGCATGTTACCTATCTGAAAAAAAACTTTTTGAGATGCGCTCTCATTTTTAAAAAACTGTAGTTCCAAAATTTTTAGTTATTTTTTGAATAAATTTTTGAAATAAGTCACTTCAATTGTATACCCAGTATTTTTATTTTAACTATGTTCTACATTTTAATATTTAATTTATAATTTATTGTTATCAATATTACAGAATCCAATAATCATTTTTTTCTTCAATTCAGACCAATTGGCGTCACATGTATGGATTAAAAATTTAATATAATAAATCGATTTATTACTAATTAACTCATGAAAATATTAAAACAGTTTATTGTTACTGACAGTACTCAACTGTAAGAAATTTCAAAATTCTAGTACATTAAAAAGTGTGTAAAAATATACTTCACAATTCCATCTTTGAAAACATAAAACAATATATGTTAAATAAAATTTTGAAAAATAGCGATAATTCATACCTCTCAAAAACAACTATATTTCATATCTTATTCCTAGAACCTATCTTGGCAAAGTTAAATCTTGATTAACTTCCATTTTAATAAATAAGAAAAAGAAGAAGGTATGAAAATATATTATTAAATCTTCTCAAGAATATTTCAAAAAATTCAGGTTATTAATTTCCAGTGTCCTGAATACGATTATTTTTATTCTTCAATGTCAGAATCTTTAACAAAGGTATTTAAGTTTGCTTTTATTAAATGAGCTCAAAAAAGCATGCAATAAATCTCACGAAGTTAATGAGATTATTGTAAAGAGCTTATCAATTTTTAAAATTTTGAATATTGTTTTCCTGAAATCATTTATTTCCTTTGGGTCTTATAATAATTCAATGTTTTTTCGTTCTTTTAGCTTTAATTTTTTTCTTTTATTTTTCTGAGTATTTTATAAACAATTAATATGTTATAAAGAATATTTTAACAGGATGTATTAACTTTTCATCATATTTTAAGGAATATTTTGTGTATTGTAATTTTATAAAGGATGTATGACATATCTTAATCCTCATTGAAATTTAAATTATTGGATAAAGAATATTTCTTCCCTTTATATTTTTCTTCTCGAAATTTAAAGCTCTTTATGGGTGATGAATCAGTGTTTGTTGTTTTCCAATATTTGCACAGGTTGTCTTAAAACAATTGTTATTGGCGCTTGTATCACAATGCTTTCTGGCAACCTGTCAACCCTGCAACCACATTCTGCAACTGAAACCATAATCAACTCATTAGATAACGATAGACTGGCCTACGAGATAGTTTAGGTGAAGAAAGAGTTAGCAAAATGAAGTTTAAAGAAAGTATAAGAATTTCACCTTCCAGATTTATTCTTCAGGTAAGTTTACACCCAATTATCCGAAATCGTTGTAAATAGCATTACACTTCTGACGCTTTTTGAATTTTTGATATATACAGAATAATTTGGTAGGACATGCTTAACAAATGGCCAAAAAATGTTTCTTAATTTTCTCAAAATACCAGCCTGCACTTGTATTGACTCATTGATATTTTAAAAGAACGTGCAAGATAATGTTTTCCTTCAGGATTAGACAATCAGTTCAATACATGTTTAAGAAACAATTATGATCATATTGTCCATTAATATGTCTCAGCAATAGACTGGCAGACTTTCGTTCTTTTATTAGTTTACAATTTAAAATTTCATTTTTATTTCGTAACGCTCTGATATCTTACTGATGTTGTATGTTCACCAAGTGTTTATTTATGTAGTATAAATACAGTATTGTAAATAAACATTAAATTTCAAAAGAACTCTACCATTGTCTTCATTTATGGTTTAATTATAAGTTTATGAACCTTCTTCTGAAGTGTCACAGGTGGCTTTAAAACTAGTGAATCTATAGAGTAAAATCTGAATCCATTCTGAGCTATCCAAATGTTTAGAATAAAATAACTCTGTCATATATTCAAAGGTATAGATAGGAAGAAATATCGACTACTGTCTCAAGGCAGCTCAAGGAGAAATGCAAGCTTATGTAATATATTGTCCTATATGCAAACTCTCTTCTCCCAAAAGGGTGTAGATAAAAAGGATTGCTTCTCAAAAGCAGGAAGATCTTCCAAGTTTCACTAAGAAGTACAAAGCAACGAAAACTCGATATGTTTTCCATGCGTCAATATTATTTCAAAGAATTTTAGGATGATCTTCTGAAAGATAAAACGAATTGGAGTTCAGTGAATTCTTTTAGGGCACTGCTTGAAAAATAAATCAAATTCTAAATTGAGGAACAAGAGAAATACAGTATAGTTATAAGAAAAGTTCCATTTTGTTTCTGAAACATTAAAATATATTCTTCAATACAAGTATATTTGAATTCTATCGGTAGCATAGAATAATAAAATATTCTTGTTGAATAACTTCCAATTGGTTTACTTTGTCTAAGTTGATTTCTTCATTTTTAATTGATTTTTATACATTTTTTATACTAACATTTCACAGGGCATTAGCAACATGTTGAATTCCGCTTTATTCTCAAATTGACTTTAAAAATGAAATATCTGCTTAAAGAAGTATATAATGTTGTAGGTTATTGAGCACGGATATTCAATCAATATAAGCGATATCGCGATATATTGGTAAATTTCTGTTTTTTCTAAGACGTTGCGCGACTGCAAAAAGATTAGATTATTGATCAGAATTTAATTTATTTAGGTTATTTAAACCATAAAACAAGCATAAAAACTAAAGCGTGTTTATTTTAAAAGTTTTACTTAACTTAAAAAATTTACAAAAAAGGCGCTAATTTGCAATTTTTCATTAACTTTAAGTACGATGCGCGAACGGAAGATGTTAACCGATTTTAATTTTTTTATGCCGTTTTTCTTCTTATTACAATTGTAAGCGTATTTAATATTATGCCTGACAAAAGCATGACTGCAACATAATTATTGTATATCAGTGTATGATATCAGGTAAGTGGCAACAGTAAGATGTTGCGCTACTTTGAATTTGATTTTTTAGAAATGGTCTAGATAGACGATTACGAGAAGAGATGAGTACGGTACGATTGAACGAAGTTACGTTGTACGCAGTTACGAAGTGTAATGGTTGTGTTTAATAAATGTTGTTTTGTTTTAAAAGAACTCTTATGAATGTCAATCGAGAAGCCAACAGAAATCAGAAGTGGGATGAATTAGAAACCTGTGACTGAAATTCTCATCGACAGTTACGTAAGACGGAAGGAGTTTGAAATTTAAAGTACGTTACGAAATTTTTTTTGTCGTTAGTTGTAAATAAAAGTGTAGTAAAGTGCGAAAATGTCTATTATCTTATGGGAGGAGTCTCTGCTCCAATATCAGTTAAGAAAATACCAAGGTTTTCAAGTTCAGCCAGCAAATGCTTGTCACGGACTCTTGGAAGTGTTGTGCAGATTTTTGGCTGATCTGGCACTGACATTTGGCATGAAAACCTTCCATCGATTCTCTCAACATTGATAGTATAACGATAATGTTCAGCTTCAGGAGTTTGATTCCCTCCAAACAATCCCTGAGATAGTGTTTCCTTCCCCGAAGGTAAAAGTCTAAGTTCTCTTGCCAAGTCCTTTTCTATGTAAGAACGATGAGAACCGTAATCCAATAAAGCACGTACATATTGACTTCGTCCTCCATTTTTAAGTAGTACAACAAGTGTTTTCAAATAAATCGTTTTTGGAGAGGATGGAATCGTAAAAAATGTGGACGTATTCTCTTCCTTCTTATCCTGCTTATGAAAGACATTCTTAGTAGTGTTAAGCAATTCGGGACATAAGATTGCATAATGTCTCTTTAAACAAAGGACACACCGCACATTACTGTTGCAGTTTTTGGCCATGTGCCCGTTTCTGAGGCAAACTAGGCAAAGTCCTTTCCGTAAGACAGCTGTCTTCTTTTCCTCTCTAGTCATCGTTGCAGCTTTACCACAATCTTGGCTAGGGTGAAAATTACTACAAAAACACATTTAATTCTTTCTTGTGTAGCAGATATAAGAGCAGAAGCAGAAGGAATCTCATTCCTCTTGGTATTAACTACATCTCTTTTAAATTTACCTTGGCACTCAAATCCAGATCGCGTCAAACTTATAATTTCTTCGCCATTAACTTCCTGCCTCAAAAAGTCCATAAGATTTTCTAGAGATCTTTGACTGTTTTCAGGAAGCTCGGCGTCATTATTTAAAATGCTGGATGTTCTATGCCTCTCCCAAGCTCTCAAAACATCTTCAGGAAGGCAAGATTCCACCAGAGGTGATAAGAAGTCAGCAAACTTTTCTTTAGACCTACCCAATGTATCTAATGCTCGTAGATGTGACTCTAGTTGACAAAGTTGTTAAATCCGCACATTTTCGTTCACTGGCAGCATTTTTCATTACCATCTTAAGTAATTCCCTCAAGTAGACTTGTACCAGCAAATCTTCTCTGCCAAATCTTTCCTTGAGTAACTCAATCGCTTTAGGATAATTTTGAGCCGTAGGTGGAAAACTTGCTATGAGACTGGCAGCTCGAGTTCCAGGAGTAATTGCCTGAATCAAATACTGGATTTTGTCTTCAGATGGCATCTCTTCATCTTTATGAATTCTAGAAAACTGACTCCAAAATCCCAAGAAAGATTTAATATCGCCATTAAATTTCTTCAATTCCAGCTTAAGTAAGCGATACTTTCGGTCACAAGATTTGACCGATTGGGACTCAGAATTATTTTCGATTTCGAAGTCTTCAATTTTTGATCTCAAAGATATATACCGTTCCCTATAATTTCGGCCTCATTAAAATCCTTAGAATACTCATTTTCTTGGTTTTCATTAAGCAACAGTTCAGAAATAGAATCTTGTGTTGTTTCCAAGCGTTGATATTTATCAGTCAGTTGAGAACTCAATTCACGAAGCTTATTAACATCTACTTGTGATTTCGTAATTTCCTCATCAATAGCTTTCGCAGCATTCGTAAATGTTGTGCGCAAAGTTTTACGTTTTAATTTAAATGCTTCCATATCATAAAATACGTAAGGAAATCAACTAATATCGTATAAAATAATTTCGTACCTTGTTTACCAAATTCCGTTGAATCATCAGAGTTCAGCAAGTCGTGTTGTACGGACGCCAAATGTCGTAAATGTAAACGTAATCGTAGATTTTAATCCTTTTTATTCAGACGCACAACATTGAATATATACGATACGAACAAAAGCATAGCTATTTACAGGAAACGGAGTATTTTGATTCAAAAGCATAGCAAAAATGGTTCGTAGTTGGTATTCCATTTTTCAGACATTAGACAAAACAAAAAACTAGTTGCCAAACGATAAAATATGATGAAATAAAATGAAACAGGAAGTGCATAATATATCGGCAGTGGCAACAGGTACCATGGAGTAGAATGATGTAATTTATAATAACGGAGAATTTATGAGGAATAGAGAATGGTTGTTGAATTGGTAATTTTGGTACTGACTAATGAAAGTTTAGGTCAGATAAATGAAAAAAAAATATATCGTATATGAAGGGAGGTATTACAGAATATCTATCTGTAGATACGCTAATGGGCAATAACAAGTAACATCTTATACTGGAGAGTTCTTTAACTCCTTAGAATTGTCAGGGGTGCCTTCCGACAAGCTGAGATTAAAAGTCGGTGTGCCAGTACTATTGATACGTAACTTCGATGTACCGAGACTGCACATTGGCACACAGTTACAAATTACACACCTATGTCCAAACGTCGTGCGAGCTACTGTCATGACTGGCACAGCGAGAGGAGAGAGTATTTTAATTCCACGCATTCTGATAATACCGAAGGATTTATCATCCAAGTTTAAAAGGTAACAGTTGCCTTTAAAATTAGCATTTGCCAGCCGCAGGAGCGGACACTCAAAGGGGCAGGTGAACATTTGGAAAAGTCGCATTTTTGCCATGGACAACTATATATGGCGTGTTCACGTGTGTCCAGCCGATAAAACCTCTTCATCCGTGCAAAAACGAAAAAAAACGTAGAATACAAAAGTGTGTTAGCACAGATAAACAAATTACCTAACTATAACAACTGGCACTCCGCTTAGTCGTTCAATTATGTATTATCATCCGTCAAAACTTTTAATTTCCCCTTTCAACATGTAACGAAACATTCACATTCGTGAATTAGAAAAATTTAATAATTCAAATTCTTCGCGCACGAAGTCGCAGGTAACAGCTAGTGGATATATAACGATGATCAGCTGATGTTATATCACGTGATCTTGACATGATCTACAAGCATCTCTAGTACTTCCAAATCAACAATGACACTTTGAGACACATCATTGAAGTTTCCTACTCGATTTTTTAATGTAACCTTTAACAACTGACCAATTGTTTGATAAATCTTTGATTTTGGAAAATCTTGACGTTGAGTCGTTGATCGAAATGTTTCTTCAAAATGTTTTTTAAAAAAAACCTGCTGTTGCGCAAAGAGCATAGTCACGGATTCTCAGTCTACGTACACATTTCTTGAATTCTAGAAATTATACATTTTCACGTCATTTATGCTATTTTGAATAAAGCTTCGTTTTCTTCCACTGACTGTGGAGCAGTACATTCGTATTTATTAAATTTTATTTATATTTCAAACGCTTGGTGAGAATAGTGTCAGGAAACAAGGTGATACTTTAAATTGTTTGAGCAGTGTACATTACTGTTAATCACAATTTTCTTTCCTTTTGTATTCCTAGTATTATATCCATTTCAATATATCTTTTTATTCGACTTTGGAAATCGTACTGAAGACTGAAATATTGTAATATTTCCAATAACAAAATTATTTTCTGGAAATAATTTGTCTTTTAAAAATATACTATTTGCTGTTGCTACATTTTTTCATAGAACTGAACAAAGAAACTAATAAATTTTAAACAACCTGAAGAATGTTTATCTCTTTTTCTTTTATTAAAACTCATAGTAACAATAATTTAAGGCATGAAAGGCACAACCTTTCATTAGATTAAGTCATGTTTAGTAACTTTATGAAGAAACCCAGTTCTATTTAAAAGCTTGCCGTGCTATAACGAACATAACTTTAACTTGTCCTCTTTTATAACAAACCAATTTAAATGCCGATATTAGCTTTACTTAAAATTATTATTAAGTTTTTTTTGTTATAGAAAAGATTAAAACTGGGATACCACGAAACTATAATTGTGCTAACAAATGAAGTATCATATTATAGCTATCTGAGTTACATGCGATTGAAGAATAATGGATATTATGACAATATGAAAACAGAAAACGAGAAGTTTGTTTGATATATGGCTTCAGATAAAAACTTCATCTTATCATTCACCGAAATTTGATGATATTATATCAGCACGTCAAATTGAAGTAAAGCCAGTTAAATGTATTAATGAATAACTCATAGCATGAATCTATTTTATTACCTAAATGTCAATCAATCTTCCGAATAAGCTTCTTATATTTTGTTGATTAGGCCATAAATGGATTACCAAGTGCATTCTCATGTGTTTGAAAGCAAAAGATAATTTCTTTTTTCGTTTGAGACACCTTTAAATAAATTCAGAATTTCCGATCATTTAGTGTTTTGAACGTTAGCCAGGAATCTATTAATAAATTGATGCGAATGACAAGTTGTCACAGATGAAAGAAACGACTTCAGCTTTCATGATTGATGTATATCTAACAAATGCGAAAGAGAAGCCTCACTTTGTGGAAATTTCCTCTTTCTCTACGTATTACATGTATATTTTTAAACAAAATCGAACCGAAAGATTTATAATGTACATTGCTACAATAAATCAAATTCTTTAATAAAAAATGAAGTTTCTTGAAACTCAAACGGAAAAAAAAACATTCGTTATATACATCATAATTTTTAAAAATAAATTTTAGTATATTTATGCATCAAAAAATATTTACATTAGTATTCCAGTATCATGATTTGAAACAAGTGGCTGAATGGAAATCACAATCTATTATATAGCTGTAAGAATATTTGGTGGATTCCTATATCGGAAAAAAGAAGAAAATCTGTCTTGGATATTAATTGTTTTTAACGTAGGACTACTTTCCTCCCATTGGGGTCTCAGGAAGGAATTTGATTCACATTCCAAAACACCATAAAACTTGGTATGGGATATCCCCTGTATCTCCGTAACTACATATATTAAAAACATAACTAATGTCTTATTTTAGAGATATAGGGTAACAACAGAAGTTACAAGAAAATAATTTGAAAAGTGGAATTGTAGTTCAGCTACTACAGATTCGCAAAATTGGGCAAAAAAATGCATGAATTGGTGACCTGATCCTCTATATCTCGGTAACTACATATGTTAAAAACATAACTAATATCTTATCTTTGAGATAAAGTGTAACAACAAAAGTCACAAAAATGCATACTTAAATTTAAAAATTACGAGAAACAAAAGAGTCACGTGAGTGAAGTAGTCATACGCCTTTAACATCAGCGGCTGTTTGTAAAGACAGTCTCCCGTCATTTTTTTTATTTCTACATGCAGCATAAAATGTGATACCGGAAATTCATAAGAGTTAAAAAAAGGATTGTTCGGTGATTTGTATAAATAAATGATTTGGAATCATTGGAAAAATCTTATGTTTTCCGTTAATGAGAGTAACTTGAATTGCCAATTTTTTCCAATTAATTAATGACAAAGCGATATAAAATACAATGAATCTTGCACAGATATATCAAAAGCCTTATGTTTTAATCCAATTATTATTTAAAGAGCAAGTTTCATAAATCCAAAGACATCTTAAAGCCTACTGGAAAGCAAAATAATCGTCCCTAATTCCTGGTAGGACAAGCATTTTACGAAAGAGCTGTAATTCTAGGAAGAATTGGGTATTGTTCAATGTAAAAATTTCTATTCTTTTAGTAGGATAGAGATTTTCATATGAAATGCTCGCAGCGAAATACATTTTTTAAGCATTTAATCAAAAGTTAATGAATAATTTAAATCTTCAACACAGAAAAAGACTGAATAATTTATAAAAAATATATTGAATATTTTTATGTCGATATTTTATTTATAACGCTTAAGGAAGGATACAGAAAAGAAAATTTTTCAAATGCACTTTTGACTGGCGTAGTATTCAATTAATGATTTATTATATGGAGATTTGCGTCATTGATGTAATTTTATATGAACAAGAGCGCTTTCAGAATGTCAGAAAAATGCATTTCTGCTTGTTAGTGATTGAAAAACATGCAGAAATTCGCGAAAATAGCATTATTGTTTTCGTTGTTACTTTTGAGCTTTTGAGGAAGTTTCAACTCAGAAAAATATTAATATATTAAATTTTTCATTATTTGGCATTTGAGTTCTTATCATTATAACCTTACAGTATTAATATTACATTAATTGAATTATAAATACCGTGAATAGGAATAATACTTTTTTTCTTGTGGCGTCAGAAATATAGACTTCAATAAATATGTTTTCTTTTAAATAAAAATTAACGGGTTGATTATAGTATAAGTAGAAGCCTATATTTCAAATATCTCCTCTGAGTTTTTGACATTTCTGTATGAGTTTTATGACACTTAATGCAATGGCATTGATATTATAGGAAAACGAATTCGCTGTCTATTATGTATTGAAAAGAAAACATATTTGTCAGAAGGTTATCTTCCTCTCGTTTATTATGTCTATAATTATATCAAGTTTGTTGTGTCCTATTCAAGGGAAAAGCCAGTTTAACAAACTTGGTGGCTTCAAAACTATTTTAAAACTAAAAGAAAAAAAAACAGAAGTAAGTATGTTACTTTTTATTAATCCTAGAATTATTTTCCACATTTCTATGCATTTTTTAGTCTCAAAGCTAAAACTGCTTTGTATCCTGGCCAAGCAAATAAAATGCTATTTAATACTTACTACAAATTCTTTTACCTGAACACTATTTGAAACTATCAGGTGGAACTTGTTCTGCTTTATTTTCCCAGAAATTATTTACTGATTAAAGGCTTGAGAATCTGCCGAGTAGGCAATTGTAATTTGTCAATCAGACTTCTAGGAAGTCTCCTTTCATTAATTAATGGTCTACTATCTGTTTCTTAAGGAACAAAAGCAGCTCACATTATCCCTGCATGCGTTTCCTGCCCTTCGCAGAAGATATAAGATATTAGTGTTACAAATGACACTCTTCAGCGACAATATCGTTGATTGTCTCTCTGCGGAAGAGCGTCTTCTAGGATCATTTATTTTTTTCTTTATTCTTTTAGGAACAAATAAAACTACTATTCTCTTCTATATGGTTATAAGTTTGGAAAAATGAACTTAATTTCTTAAGATGAAAAACTTTGATTTCTAGATTCGCAATAATTCTGATTGAATTTAAATGCTTTCTTCTAAGGGTTTTGAATTTAAACGACATTTCGAAATAAAATCAGATGAATAAAATCAAGAAACATTTACATATCAGTGTTCCAAACATAATAACTGTCCATCCGCTAAGCATTTTAATCCTTTATTTGCCGAATTAACTTACCAGCATCTTTTTAATTTTATTTTAGCATCATTAGATACGTTTTAATGCAGAATAACCCCAGTAAAGATGATTTTTTTTTAATTAAATAAAATATATTAATTAATGTGATTATTAATTAAAAAATTTAATTTTTTCTTCATCTGCCATCTACTAATAGCTGTCGAAACGACGTTCCTTCGTGTATGGATTCATGGTGTACGGTTCCGCCCGAGTTACTGTTTTTAGGCGATTGGATACCATCCACCACTCTGCTTTAAGGATCTGCTCTGGAGCATTCCGTACCTCTCCAGTGGAGAGCCTGTACGTTATTTGTAACCAACTGCCCCTTCATTTAAGGCGACAAAAAATTTCCGCCTTGTATTTTTTCAGAGCACAATCTGTGCCAAAGCACCCAATAAGTCAATTAACATTACCAGTTAGTCTCCACAGACTCTATGCTGCTCGTTCCTCTCGCATTCTGCCCTTTTGTGAGAGAGCCAAACTGCTTCTGCATGACTCGGACCTTAATGTTACCATCCAGTCTTCTGATTTCTTCTGTTTCCCGCCTTGGGATATCCCACATTTTTCTTATTTGAATCCCTTCTCAGGATTCGACAAATCCTCAACTGCTCCGGTTACTTTTCAACAACTTTTTCACCACCATCGCTATCAGTATTCTTCCTTCATACCAATTTTTACAGACGGCTCGAAATCAGATGGACATGTTGGTTGTGGTGTGGTTTTTCCATCTGATACACTGAGCTATCGTCTGCATAATTGTTGCTCTGTTTTTACTGCTGAGTTAGTGGCAATTTTCTGTGCCCTCCAAGAAATTTCGCCTTCTAGCCAGCGCAACTTTATTATTTATACTGATAGCATGAGTGCTTTGGAAACTCTTTCTCATTATGACACTCAAATGCATCCGGTTGGTTTAGAAATTTTAACTATTTCACAGTTTCTTCGGAATAAAAGCTTTAATATTATTTTCTGTTGGGTTCCGAGTCATGTAGGTATTTCTGGTAATGAAACAGCTGATGCTATTGCAAAATTTGCCTCAGCTTTTCTTCCGCGAGCACTTCCTTATGTGGATATTAAAAAGTTTTTCGTTTCTCGCTTGTTCTCTCTTTGGCAGAAGAAATGGGATCTTTTAACCAATAACAAACTGCATTCCGTCAAACCCTCCATTGGTTTGTGGCCCATTTTGCCTATACGACAGGTTGATGTTAAACTGACTCGCCTCCGTATAGGGCATACTCGCTTCACACACAAGCACCTCATTTTCGGCGAAAGGGCACCAGTTTGTCCCACTGTCATCAGAATTTTACTGTTAATCACATTTTAATTGAATGTCCATCTTTTAACTCTCATCGTGTTGACCATTTCCATTCATCGTCTGTTACCTTGCAAGACTTGGTGGGTGAAAAACACCACCCAAACATTTTTAACTTTTTAAAGACCATTGGGTTTTTTATGAGCATTTAGACCTTTTAACTTGTTTTTTTTAATTTTTTACATCTGAATCATTTCGAAGAATTTCATTTTCACATTTTCATTGATTTTTAAAATTTTAGTACCACTGTGTTGAATTTTACCATTTGATTGGCTCAGTTTAGCCAAAAATGGTTCTTGCGCCATTAAACCCCAACCAACCAACCATCGTGTTCTTGTGATTACTGTCAGAAAAAACTGTCAAATTATGAAGACATAAGCTGATTAAAGTAGTACTTTAAAGTACCGTTGGGAAATAAAGGGTTAATTAATTAATTATCAAAACTGATAAACACATTTTAAATAAAACGAACAGTTTTTAGTACAAAATGCGGCTCCCTGGTAGCATGTGGCTCTTTTGGTACGTAGATATGCTTGCAAAATGAGCTTAAAATGAAAATATGGTTAGCATAGTTTCATTTTTACATGTTAGAGGATATTACTCACATTAAGAAGATTTCATTATTTTTGTGAAACTTCGAAATTTTAAGGTTGGATCTCTTCAGTGTATTTTAGCAAATTTCTGTGAAATTCACAGTTTCAGAAGCGAAAATTACACCTTTTTTTGGATGAACCAGACTATTCAGTCTTTTACGGCATTATAAAACAAAATCAGTTTGTGTTCTCAATTTTATCGGGTCCTCATATTGACGCGAGGAATCGTTTTTAGACTTACATTTTAACAAATGCAAATTTACGAATCAAGCAACAGAGGCCATTTGAGTGTTATTGGTACTATGGCTGTGCTTCTAACCATAATTATTTTAAAAAATAGACATATATGTGCTTTGGCTACTAATTACTCTCTGCGGGTGGCTTGACTACTAGTGGTTCTACTTCAAGCGATGCATAAATGTCGGCGAGTATTCCCTGAAAGTCCTCCAGAAAAGCAACATAACCTCATATGCCGGAGTTAAGTCACACTTTTACCTATGGCGCTCCAAAATGACTTTGACCAACGAAAGATGTCATAGTTTTTTCTCAAAGGCTTGTTAATCATATGGGTGGATTTCCTTCAGTGGTTGTGTAAACAATTCTACAATTTTAGATATTTGTTGTTACTCCGATTTATGAAACAACTAAAGTACACCAGAGAGATTTGCCTTTAAAGAGTCATTTTTTTATGTTTTACGGGCATCACGATTCCAAAATGCATTAGAGATATGATATCCTTACGGGCATACCCTCTCCTCCGTCTTCAATTTTCTGGTTTTTCCTTTCCTCACCCTTGACTGCAAGATTGCTTTGAAACGTTGTAGTCGTCATATGTGCTTCTATATTCTGATAGGCAGCGTAATACCTTGCTAGCTTGCCTCGCTTCGCCACCTCTTGGGCAGATGGTTCTCAGTTTATGAATCGGTCAGTATCCTAACTACTTATGTGATTAAGGATACCAGTCGATAGAGAAGGAGTACATTGCATATCTTTACGTTAGGGTGGCTACTGTCCCCGGAGGTGATTCTGAGCATATGAACTCCACTAATACCAAAGTTATTGCTGAGGCTGAAAATTTTCAAACCAGGCAATTGCCTTTCCGTTTTAGGTGTCTGTGGTGGATGTGTCGTCGTGTCTGAATTATTTTCTCTATCATAGGGGCTAAAGTAAAGACCTCCCCCTTAAGTGGGCAACAAACAAAACCCAACTTTAATTTTTTCCCAATTATTTATGTTGCCAGGATACAGTTATGTACTGTTGCAGCCTCACCCTTTTTGGTTGAAAACACTTTGACAGACATTGTAGATGTGAATTTGGTTAAGAATTTCCGCTCCGGCCACTTGTTAATAGATATCGGCACTAAAGCATAAGGCGAAAAATTAATGAAACTTTAATCACTTTCAATCATAGAAATTCCTGTTAGTACACATGTTAATATGAAGTCTTTTAAAAGAGCATTCTCTATTTAAGAGTTCTAAACAGTCCAATTGAGTAAATTACTGAAGAGTTTTGAGATCAGAGAGAGACCCATGTTCGACATAATGGTATAAGGAAGTATGGAAAGATCTTTAAAACGAAGCATCTAATTTTGACATTCACCTCCTCCAAAATACCTCCGCCTGTTAAAGAGGATGATATTTCCTGCTCTGTCAGGGAATGTATTCCCAACCTTCTCAGATATTTCTAATGTAAGTGCTTCGGACATTCTAAAGTCTTCTCGGTGTGCAGAATCAAATTATTACAGCACTGAATATACGTCTTAGAAGTGAGTTAAACATAAGGGCGAGCTTGTTTTCTTTTAGCGAATATGTCCTGTTCGGAAATATATTCAAATTATTATTTCAGCAAAGCATTACAAAATGAGTTAATTATAGTAATGGTCTTAGAAAACTAAATGAATTACGAAATGGAAAATTTAATAACATCAAGAAAGCGCATAAGAAAATAAGAAGAAATCAGCATGATCATTTCCATTCAACACTAATTATGATATTAGTATCAATTAAATTCATTTGCAATGAAAGCAATAGATATTATCGAATTTGAGAGAGCTTCAGCTTTTGTTTAAAAATAATAAATCGTTCTTTTTATATAAATATTCTACATACTAAATTAACAAAAGACTTCTGAAAAATAATTGTGTAATGACAAATGGCCGCAGAAATGATGAAACTATAGTAGTGCATTTAAATTAAGAATATTGATATTAAAAAAGCATTTTCAAAATCTCATTAGCATTAATTACCTTTAAAATCATTGAAAGGCCCATTACGCCTTTCATTACATTGTTTAATCTTGTTTATGACGGTGCTAAATAGTTAACTTCTTATCTTTATAAACACTGTTTCAGTTGATTACTCTGACCTCGCAGAAATTGTCTTATATTTATTATACTTTCTGATTTCGTTATTTCCCTTTTATGCCAGGATTTTATGTCGATGTCTGATATGCATTCTTTGAATCTCATAATGAAAACAAATGCATTTTCATGTTGATTTTTTATAAATGCAAATTTTATAAAGGTATAGCATTGAAATGAATTTGGCTCTCTTTGAAAATTTAACTGCCATTGAAGTTTTTTGTTTCGTGCAACTAATGTTTAATCTTCCCTATTAAACTGTCTTCTCAAAAGACCGTTATGTACACCCAGTTTTCTTTTAATTTTATTTTCTTATAGTTTTACAGCTGTTGCATCTAATGAAGGTTTTTGTTTATGCAAAATTATGTCAATAAATTGTGACATTAAGATTCATTATTTCAAATGAAGACTGACGCTTTTAATTGCTTTCGGTGTTTATTACCATCTGAATGTCTCCTTAACCATTTAAGCCATTTACCCGTTCGTCAAACGTATATCGAAGTATTTTATTTTTAATCTTATAAACACAAATTAAGTCAATAATAGACGTTATAATTAGATACAAAAATTACTTGAAACCATGAACATTTAACATGTTCTGTGGATTCTATATGAATTAATGCAACAATATAATTTCATTTTCAAAATGCAGAAGATATTATATTAGATTTTAGAGAAAGCCAAATAGTTAAATTATTAAATGATTTCTAAAAATTGCACATTTAAGTTTTAAGGCCACAGTAATTTTGTGTTAAAACTTTGGATTAGAGATCGTACTCTTGCTAATCCATGATGAATAATCAGTTGATTGAGATTTGGTGGTCCTTAATTTGGTCATCAGAAGTCATGGTTGCCTGCTTAGGTGTTGTCTTTACCATCAAATGGAATATTCAAAATTACGAGGTTTGAAAATAATTCTTGCATAGTTTCAAAATGGGCCATTAAACTAATAATGTAACATTACCATTAAATTCTTAAAAAGTACACAAGCTGAAATAATCTTTATCATGTGTGAATCATTTTAAGTTAAAACATTGTCTCTGCTATCATTATTTTCAATTAACTATCGAATGAATTTATTTAAAATTCAGGAGAATATATTTGAAAAATAATTAACTTCTAAGAATATATTTACACCCATTAGCTATTCAAAATTTGTTTATTTCTTAGGAAATATTTGCCAGAATATTGCATACAATTATATAATGGATCTGTATTTGACGCATCAAAACTACTAATGAATTTTCCATGATGCCTTTTATCAATAATTCATGCGAAATCTTTCAACTTTTAAATTTAAAAAAAGCGACGAGTTCATTAAAACTCGTTTTTGATTTTTAATGATTATCGATATCAAGATTTCTAAAGTATTTGCTGAGTTACCGTATTTAAGTGCCAATGTTTTTGAAATAATTTTCTTCCAGATTTATAGTTTTATGATAATTATTCGATTTTTCCGGTATCGGAATGATTTCCTCAATAAAATTCTGAAATTAAAATTAAATATTATTTTTTAGTTCTTATAAAATACAGATGTCTTCAGCGCTCTTTTTTGTTAATAAGTTTTGAATTTCTTAATAATAGAGGCAGTTTTTATTTGTCTAGTCAGGTAATATTCATGAAAGTAGAGTAAGAATATATTTAATTAAATGGAAGGTTATTTATTTATTTATAAACTATATTTAGATTATAAAAGTTAATTTATAAAATTTAGAAAAATCTTATTTGTACAAATTGAACGTGAAACGCGAAAGTAATGTTTCACTTTTCTTTCGTGTATTAGTGAATGTGCGGTTAAAACTTATTACTTACATCCATACCTGCCTACGTTTTAAAAGAAGCTATTGCTGTTTTTCAGAAATTTTATTAAAAAAAAAAACGAATAGACAAATCTTTAAAAATATTCTAAAATGAACAGTAGTTAGTGAAGGTTTTTTGCCCCATTTTCATACACTTCTTTATGGTAACTATTAGTTAATCGAATTACATCAAGATAGTGCTCGATTTTGCTCCATTTTCTCTGTAACATGTTGTCACCAATGGTGATAACGTAACGAGTGACCTTTCGCCCTCTATTTTTATTATGCCCTCTATTAATGCCCTCTATTTTTCTTCTATAGACGATATCCTTAACATGTGGGATGGTTGGAGTATCCTAAGTCGGTAATCGTCTCTAGAGTACGAGGAACTACTGAAAGGTATGTCTCCTCAAGTTATTGCCTGCTCTATTAACTTGTACAGGATTCAAAGGAATCAAAGCATTTACTTAACAAGACAAACTTTAATACACTTAAAAAAGGTTAAAAACAAGGTTAACTTAAAGAATACAGGACTATATATATATCAAACACTAAGTCCTGTTGGATTAGCAACTGGCTGCAAATGATACTGGCTTTTACACTCCTTAACGGTGCCTAGTGAGCAGTTGCATTTTTCTGCGCATCGAGATGTGAGACTGATACCAAAACTAATTAATACCGCCATTTTAAGGTCTATTAAGATAGCTAAAAGGTCTCAAACCAATCAGGGGCTAATTTTATGAACAAACGAAAATTTATCCATTCTGCTAGATCACAGGCGCCGAACTGAGGGTTAAAGATATAGCAAACTGAAAAAATATTTTAAATGCTATAAGGGAAAACTTTTTGATATGTAGCAATCGTTAAGTAATATAAAGAGAGATAGAAAAAACTGAATCCAATTTTTTGATGATTAAGGCATTTCTATAAGGATAAGCAATATTATTGTTGAGTATATTTTTATTAATAAGCATTATCATCAATAAACAAATGTTGTCATTCAAGACATACCAATATTAACCTGAAGCCGGTCCTTCACGATCTCTCCACGCCGTGCGAATGGCGTGGTGGCACTCCATGCCATTCTGTTTCTTGGCCCATACATTTAAGCAGGTCATTCACGATCTGCAGAACATGCAAACTCATTCACTATCAGTCACTCCATTCTCCGATTTCCTCGGTGAATCGCGCACCCGAAATCTCCCAACCACCACCACTTACACTCACCTAATTCTTCTGCATTTAAGACCCGGTAGTCCAAATAGAGTGATGGATATGGGCAAAAGTTGAATTTCCAACCTTCTGACCCACACTGCGCCAATTCTGAGCTGCTTCTCATATTGCCGATTGGTTTTGACGTGACGCGGTCGTGGATGACCAGCTTAAAAATTAACTTTCAGTATTTGTAAAAATTCCCCACACCACGTCAAAGTCGACCTGTTTTTCTCATTGACGATAAGTGTTGGCGTGGGAAGGTCGCGAATGGCCATACCAAAATCTAACTTTCAGTATTGGTAACTGTTATC
>BGPR01009599.1:22235-56595 GCA_013235015.1 Araneus ventricosus
ATGACATATCTAGACGTCATAACCTTTCAAATGAGAAAAAAAAAATGTCGGACAAGGTTGAGGCTGACGGACTCGGTGAAGAATTTTACCAAATTATTAAACCTTGAAGAAATCCCCCAGCCCCAACCACCTGACAGATTTCGACATTTTTTTCTTCTTTATTTGAAAGGTTATGATGTCTAGATATGTCATCAAGGGTCGCCTGCTCCCCCTCCCCCATTTTAGAACGAAATCAAAAAAACGTATGGAGAATGAATGTATGGTGAAGAAATGTTTTTACAATTTCGTTCGAAAATGGGGAGGCGGGGGGCATTGGCGCTACGGGCAACCCCGCTTTTGAGACGTCACTGTCCCTTTTTGGTGGTGGGGGAGGCGACCTTGATGACATATCTAGACGTTCTAATCTTTCAATTAAAAAAAAATGGCGAAATCGGTTGAGGCTCGAAGACTCGGTGAAGGTTTTTTTTTTTACCAAATTATTTTAAATATAAAGATTCAACCCAGATATTTTTTATGATTCTCCAGAATCTCCTTCAGTCTGAAAAAACTATTCTTGGAATTCGTTTGTGAATAACTAAAAAATGCAACAAGCTATTCGGTTGAAAATCAGAATGAGGTCTTTTCACGAAAACTGGGGGTTCCTTATCAAATTTTGTATGTAATCCATCTTTTGTAATCCATTTTCGGGAAGCCTGTCTGTCCGTACTTCCGTGTTCATGATAACTCAACAACGCAACAAATCAGATGTATGGAATTCCGCATATGAAGTTTTTACTAGGTGAAACAAATTTCGAAAAGCAAAATAATTTATTGCTTCTTGTTTATTACATTGCATAATTTGGTTTGGCAAGCACTTAAGGACTGCATGAAAATGATAAATAATAAAATTAGTTTTATAAGATTAACATTTCAATCGCAGAAAACATTGTTAATAAATCAAATAAAAATAATTCCTTCATAAATTTATTAAATGCAATTTGGTATGCAACTTTCTAGAATAAGGTTAAAATATGTGATTTTTGTTTCATTTTCTTACATGTTTTCTATAGCAAACTAGCAGTACGCGCACGGCGTTGCCCGTGGAATCAGGACTTCAACAAAATGGTAAAAAAGAATGCCCACCAATGACACGAAAAAGTTTTGAAAACAAAATCAAAGCAAAAGATACACATCGGATTGTGAAAAATCACCCAAAACAACACAAAATATTAAATAAAAAATTTTCTAGATTAAATTTTAAAATTCCGGCTTCGAGGTGCATTCAGTCACCATTACGACTACCTGTGTGCCAAAGTTCATGGCCGTAAGTGCGATAGATTCGTCTGGACATCGCAGACACACAAACACACGCACGCACACAAACATTGCCTTTTATAAGTACAGATTTATTGATCATATCATAAAAATTAAGTTTTTTGTTTAATTCGGATTTCAGAGATAAAATGGGTAAGGAAGTAAATCGTTCTTCATTAATGCTAGATCTCTGGAAAACTTTTGTTATTTTCAGTCTTGAGAAAGATCATCCTGGAGATGCAACGGCATATGGTAAGGTCTATACAATTTTCAGAAAGATAACAAAATTTGGATAGAATTGAAATAAATTATTTTCAGCTTTGTCGACACTAGTGGGACATCTAATTACATTCAAATCAAGGCAATTTTTTAAAAATTAGTGTTTACATATTTAAGTAAATATTGTAATATTGTGAACCTGGAAGACAAAACTAAACGACAAATTCTGATTTCATTGAAGATATAATGCAATCGATTTTCATTTTGCAAATTCAGTCAGCCGCGCGGGGCCTTGTGCATTCGCGCCATTTCACCCCCCCCCCCCGGGGTCGCTCTGTCTGTGACCAATGCGTGCCTTGTGTCTGGGAGCCGGGCCCCTTTCGAATTATGACTGTCGGGGCTAATAAGCGGAAGGAAGTCTTTCTTTCCGGTTGCCCGAACACGTTACCTACTGCCGAACACATTGCCGTCGGTTGCCCCAACTCGTTGAGAAAATCTGACTTCTAGCCATCTGCTGTAATTTCCCTCAATATGCGAGTTTTACATTCAGAGAAAATAAATGTAAAAACATAGTTCAAGTCATGCCGGGCCCCATTTGTCATGGATAAAAATAAATACTCAGGAAAACAGTATTTTTTTATCCCGAGCCTGCGATCCCCCCTCTGTGTCCGTGCCCCAAGAGGGCCTCACAGGAGGCTCGTACCCCCTATATCGGCTTAGTTTAGTTCAGTTATATTAACGTCCGTTTTGAAGTAACACGACGGCAATTTTGAGACGGACATCGTAATTTTGAACCGCGGTCAGATGACGAGGACGACACCTTCCGACTAGGCTTCCGCGCCACACCAGCGGGAGGACGGCGTGTAACAGCCTCGGATGCGCGGTGGATCTTCAGTAGAATCGGGTTTCCAACCTGAAACCCTCCGATCCCGAAGCCGGGTCCCTACAACTATGCCACATCGGCCCCAATTATAGGTTTTAATTTTTGTACTCTGTTTCTAGCGCCACGTTGCAATTTATTTTTTATCTCAAGTGTGTATTTTCGTCTTTAAACGGTTAAACTCCTGGTGTGTTTTTAGAGGATTCGGTGCTTGTGTGTTTTGACTTTTTAACCCTTGCCTTTTGGAAATGGTCTTTTAATTTTTTTTAAAAATACGACTTTTAGAATCATAATGTTTTAATGTTTTTTTGATTATACGTTTTCGTTTTTATTTATATATGCGTTTGCAAAATTTTTATGATTTTGTGTGTTCTCTGTGTTCAACTTTTTATTTTCTAGTGCATTTTTTTATTTACTAGTTGCGGCTTTTGTTCTTTGTGTGTTTGTTATTTATAGCACTCTGTAAATGGAGTTTTCTCTGTAGTGTGCTTTTCTTTAAATAAATAAATTAGGTATTAAATGGATTCCTAAATTTACTTTTATGGTACCCTATGAGAGAGATGAGCGTACCATTAAACTACCAATAAAACAGTCTTACTCTTTGGAGCATACAATTAAGAGTCAACCCATTATTTCTTCACGTTTTTTGCTGTACTTGAGTTTAGAATTATGAGGACGTCCCAAACAGCCCTTGCAAAATTTCGCACGGGACAGTAAACAATAACAAATACAAAAAAAAAGTTTCACTTTCTTAGTAATCATTGATAACGATAATTTCACATACTGTATATTAGCATAATGATAAAAATTGTAACTTTTTATAGACCCTTATCGACAGACACTGAAGATCATAAGAGCGTACCTATCTTATTATGATTATCAGTGGTTCACCTGAACCGTTCAATCGGCTCACAAGGTAAGATTCGGCTATCTGTTAATCTTTTCTTTGCAAATCTATTTCCGGAGAATGTCCGATGAAACTTTCTTTATCGCCATTTACGAAACAAAAAATCGTTAACTTCCTTCCATCGATTTCCTTTTACACTTTCACACGAAGATTTAACACGTGATCTGTGGGTTAATCTGGAGTTTGGGGTGCGTACTCGCTCCGTTTCTCTTCAGCTCGCCAACTGTTTGTCGCCAAGAGAGTGCCAGAACTTTTGTTTTCGATGCGAGTTGAAAATTTTTTCGGCGTCGTTTGCGCATGCGCTTACAGTGATTTGTTTACCGGTCTACGGCGCATGCCTTTAATTTCGCCTCATTTCCATTGGTCCACTGTCTGCTCTCTTCGATTTGATTGGAGGGCGTACGAATTTGAATTATACTTCGTTTGGAATTTTTGATCATTTACCAAACGATTTCTTTTCAATAACCGTTCGCTTCTCTTCTAAAGATTTTCGTTCATCGAGTTTTCTGATTCTCTTTCTCTGTGTTACTGATTATGGCTTCCAAATATCGAACAAGGAATGCTTTTTTTTTCTGGAAACAATGGTTCTCTTGCTACGTTTCATCGTCTTCGGACGTCGTGTTTTTCCTGTGTTCGTGCTTTCCCTGTGTGTTTCGTTTCTCAATGGAAAAGCGATGCTACGAGGGGCCCGCTTTGCTGAAAGCGAAAAGTCGCTGATGTTTTTTTAAGTTAAAAAATTTGCCCGGTACACACTTGCAATGCCGAATTGTCAATTTGCGTTCTCAATCTCTCGTTTTGTGATGCCGTAGGCATCGAATGCGCAAGAGACCTATAAAAAACTCCCTGCGCATCCTGAACAGTGTTTGGCGACGCACAGTGGTCCAGTTTCGGTTTGTAGCGCGACAAAAATCAAAATTTCGAGGTCCGCAAATGGGTTTATTTTCTTTGGGGGTAGGTAGAGAACCGTTTGGAACCCTGAAAGCCATACTTTTTTTGTATAAACATCTAGTCTTAGGAGGCTTTACGGAGGTTAAAGCTGAAGAATGTCTTTCGGATATTTGAGTCGCGTTTCAGTGAGCCCTCGGATTTCGTTCTGTAAAGTCCTGAATTGCTCTTTATCTGTCAAATTTTAGATTTTTCATGATTTCGGATTTCAGGACAAGTAAATGATGCCGTTTTTAACACATCATTTTAATATTTTCCATATTTTTATACTATATTTTAAAAGACCCTTTTTTTCATTAAATTTTCAAATTTAAAGTGAATTTAAAAAATTTGCACAACTTTGCACACCTTGAGACTATCTTAAATCATTTCTGCACTCTATCTTCTATAAAATGTCTAAAAATTAGCCCCGATAAACCCCGACTTTTTCATTTATTTTATTTTTTAATGTCATGTATGTCAGTGAAGAATTTTCACTTTTTTCCTGCAATGACGCAAAAATAAATATCTGGGTAAAAACAAACCTGTTGAAAGACTAAATTAACTTGTCCTAGCCTAGATGTTAATTAATAGAAATTCAATCGACATTAATTCGACAATTTTATTAAAAAATTATCGAATTTTAAGGGGGCGGATTTCAATCTAAAATACATTTGAACTTTTTAAAGAAATAAACGCTGAATTGTTTCAAAAGTATTTTAAATCGATTTCAATATTTTTTCTAATTTAGTAGTTGACATAAACACACTGAAAACACGAAAATTTTGGAATAGTTCAGAACGCGATTTGAAATTTTAAAGACAGTTAGTTTGCTTCACTGACAACCTCTCAAGCGCTGTCTTCAGCTACAGCTAAAAGGACGATAAAATTAGGATAACTTACCACAAATGGTTTTTCATAAATAACAAATAATATAAAATATAATTCACGCGATGAAAAGAGTTAGCCTTATCTATTACGCTTAAAAGTTAGTTATTAAAATGTTTTGGAATATTTCCTGATTTCTCATATTATTTTTATGAAAACTGTAGCAATTTTACTCTTAAAAGTATTTTTTTTAAAGATTTAATGGTATTTATATAACATTTATATTATAGTAACGAAATTCTCTCACTTTTTAATCGTTTTGAAAGGCATTTGAATTTATCGCACCATTATTTATTAGATATATTTTAACATTGCAAATATTTGGAATGTTAAAAATAAAAAAATACCTACCAGACTTTACAAAAATTTCACGAATCTTATTTGTAAGCTATTTCCTTCATTTGGTAAAATTAGTCAGATTTTTTTATGTTTTTTACAACTAATTATTAACTTTTCCGCAGATTACAACAGTTCCCTCCATGGAGAACAATGGGAACGAATTAAATAAATTAATACAAATCAAGAAATATCCAACCGATTGTTATGAAATTTGATGGGACAAAACTGAAGTCTATTTCCTTTAAACCGTGCAAATTTCAAGTCTCTGCTGTTCTTAGTTTCGTCGCTATGATTTTTGTCTCGCTAGAAAACGAAACTGGACCACTGTGCGACGCCAAATAAAATTGCGCCAAAGAAAATTGACGAGAATATAGAACGCACCCTAAACTCCAGGTTCACCAAAAGGCTACTACTGTTGTCATTTTTTTTAACAAAATAAATATTTGTAGGATAGATGTTATCTTTAAATTGCGTGATGCGTCATGCATGATGAGAAAATCGTTCAAAACGACAGACCATTGCACCTAGAGGTTCGAGATTTTTTACATTGTTAATGCTTTGGTAATGGGTGCACATTAAGAGAGGGTTTCAAAATTTTATTTATATTATTAACTGATTAAAAATTAATGGAAATGTTAACGCTTTCCCTCAGCATATTATGCCACAAAAAACATTTTTACACCACTTTAAAATTCAAAAAGTTAGCTTTTCTGTGATCTCCAACTTTAATTCCGCACAATTTTCCCTCCAATTTTAATAAGTTTAAAAAAATATTTCTAAGTATATTTTAGAATACTTTTCATTGTTTTAAGCTACTGCGTTTATACACACGCACATACGATATTAAATACATTCCTTTTTGTGCACATTATCGTTGCTATAATTAAGAATAGATTTTTTAAAAATAATGTAAAGAGAGACGAATCAAGCCTAAAACTAGAGATGTTGCGGGCTAGAAGTTCGAATCTCCTTTAAGTTTCTTTATTTCGTAATTTTGATGTTTTATGATGATGTTTTTCGCAAATTATCCGAACAGAATGATATTTCCACCATCTTTGATATCAAAAAATATCTATTTCAAGATGTCATTATGATTGCTGATTTCTACTATCTTTTCAAAGAATTTTTAAATTTATAACTATGATTGTACAATGGCGGCAAAATAACTATAAATAAATTATAACTATGATTATACAATGGCGACAAAATAACTATAAATAAATTATAACTATGATTATACAATGACGAAAAAATAACTCTAAATAAATTATAACTATGATTATACAATGGCGACAAAATAACTATAAATAAATTATAACAATGATTATAAAATGACTACAAAATAACTAAATAAATTATAACTATGATTATACAATGGCTAGAAAATAACTATAAATAAATTATAACTATGATTATAAAATGGCTACAAAATAACTATAAATAAATTATAACTACGATTATACAATGGCGGCAAAATAACTATAAATAAATTATAACTATGATTATTAAATGGCTACAAAATAACTGTAAATAAATTATAACTATGATTATACAATGGCGACGAAATAACTATATAAAACTTTTAAATTATAACCGAGATATACTTACACACAAATGAATGAATTTCATATTTTCTCTGAACAGAGGAGCAACTCTCATTTAACTAAACGAAAGGACTAGAAATGCATATGTTATTTTAATTTAATGTGAATGGCAATAATCTTGTTAAAATATTTTTATTTGTTTGTACAGTGAAGAAAACAGAGTTCATGCACAGCAAAAGGACCTCTCCCCGCCGAAATATTCCGTTCAAACTTGAATAACAATATCGATTATACCGAAAATTCGCCTTGTAAGTGGGTCTGACGCACGTTTAATTCAAATCGGAGCTCAAACACCCTTATTTTGATGTGGTGTAGAAG
Organism: Araneus ventricosus; assembly: GCA_013235015.1. Lineage (NCBI taxonomy): Eukaryota > Metazoa > Arthropoda > Arachnida > Araneae > Araneidae > Araneus > Araneus ventricosus. Next base: position 29,608 of record BGPR01009599.1, read on the forward strand.
TTTGGGGATTGGGCTCAAGGGACGTATTCGCTGTCCCAAGTCAAAATAAAGAAGTCAGTTCCCAGTAACTTCTCTGTAGCTTTAAAATAGAAAGTTAATCAAGTAACCAAGATTTTTTAAAGAATACACAAAATTAGAATAAACTGAAATTACTTCGACTTGATTTGTGCTTCATAAAACCAACGGGGAGTTTTCCCTCGACTTTCTCACATACTTACAAAATATAGCGCGTTTTGTGTATAACATCGCCGTATAATGTAGGGAATCGAATATGCATTTTGGTCCTCTTCCCTTTGACCAACTGGGACCAAAATTTGATACAGATTCTCAGTTTTGATCTGAAGACCACACACTAAATTTCTATCATCTATCCAGGGGTAGCGCCAAGGGGGGGACCAGGGCGCAGGGCTTCCCTGTTGGGTATGCTGCGCCCCCCCCGTGGGGAAAATTTTTGTGAGGGGTATTCAACTAATTGATTAATAAAGATCTGACGAAAATTTGAGACCAAATTCCCCCTCGTACAGCAGGTCGTGCCCCCTCCCCAGTCGGGCAAACTCTAATGCCACTCCTGCATCTATCCCATTGCGTTTTTGAGTTACCATGCTCACAGGATCGGACAGATAGACAGGCAGACTTCCGTTTAACGATTTTGTCTAAAACTTGATACAGATCTACAATTTAGGAGTATAAACCATAAAACAAATTTCATTGGTCTAGCTTGCTTCATTTTGCAGGCATCGTGTTATCGGACAGGCAGACACGATTCTAAAAATGCTTTTTCGGACTTACGGGGGTCTAAAACGTAGATTCATCAACATCTCGATCTCGAATTTTTATATGATTACAGAACTTCCCCTTTGCATACCCCTTATACGAAAAAGTAAAAAGATTGCGCTAAGTTTCGTATTAGGACAGATCTAAGTAATTATGGAAACGAACGAAGTTCCATGCTTATCATTGATTCCTGTCAAATAAATTCAAAAGATTTTAAGGGAACACATTACCCTAAAAATGGCCAGAGTATCAGTTTTTATTTTATTGGCTTATTTTGTTGATCTTATCTTTCTACTTATCGTATCAAAATTTCAAACTTGTACCTTTAATGTTATAGTAGTTATTTAGCTTTTTATTTATGGTGACCAATGATAAACATGCGCAAATGACAACTTTAACTGGCGTTTTCCTCCATGTCGGATTTTTCTTCATTTTTGTGTTTTCAAAATGCTAAGGCTTTTTTCCAGTTTTAGAAAGCGCTTTCAAATTTTTTGTAGTTGTTTATCGTTATGCGTATGATAAAAATCTGCATGCAATAAGCATTCAGTTGCTTAGTTTTTTTATATATATATACAAGATATAAATTGAGGTAGTACTAAATTTCCAGATTCTTCACCACATAAAACAGTAAAAAATCTATATTTGATACACCTTAAAATCCATGCGCGGTTTTGTGCAACATATTTCAGTGAATCTACAAATAAAAGTTGAAGCAAAGATATCCATATTTGAAAAAGTAGTAGGGAATTTTAAAAATTGAATTTTTCTTTCAAAAATTTAAATTTCAACTTAACAAGCCGATCAAGATGAATTTCGTCTCTTTAAGATGACTTTCTATGATTGTTAATTTTTAATAGTATGAAAACTGTTTCAATAATACTTCAAATAAAAAAAAAATGTTCAGAAGGAAATGTGTCCCTTTAAGTGACCAAACATGGAGTCACATCAAGTTCAGCCTTTCTCTTTGATGTAAATAACGTGGTAGTAAAACTGAAAACAGGAATCGTCTCAAACACCTGTTCTTCGAGATGCAGTCGAGTACACCGACACCGCGAGGATTTAAAATTCACGTGGGGTACTGTGAGACTTCAGGGGTTGGGGGTGGGTCCCAGTTCTTGCAAGGTTACCAGGTTAGGGCGAAGGAAAAATGATTTTCATGATCGTCGAGTGACCGCATTAAGAACGTGATGTGAATGCTAAACACAGCTCTGCCTTATTGAGGTGCATTTATTTCACATAATAATGAGGTGTTAGACAAGGTGAGGTATGCAGTTTGTGTTTTGAATAACAGGTGGTTTGTAGATACAGTGGTAGCAGCTGCGCAGAGCCATATAGCAAAGAACTGATTGTGACAGCGAATATCTTGAAGAATTCCACTCAGTTCCATCTGAAATTTCATTTTAGGGTTTTTTCGTATTATTTTTAAGGTGCTTACCACGCCCAGGGATCAAAGTAATAGTGAAGATTAGACCTATTGTCGTATTATGGTACTCTTAACCATCAAAATATGCTGATACATGTCAGCTATCAACAATTCTAAATTGAGCTCTTGCTCTGATCGCTCTTTAATTTAGTTTTATTCCTGTTCTGAATGTAAAAGTCGTTGACGAAGATACTACCTAGAGATGGAGGTTATTGCACAAAAATCGGTTTTAGTTTAAACCGGTTTTTTTCACCTCCTGTTTAACCTGGTGGTTAAAACCTCTCAAAATAACCGGTTTTTGAAAAAACAAGTTTTCTGGGTTTTTTTTAAAGCAACGTTTATGGACAGATTTTTTTATAAATAATAATATACAATAAGTAAGTATTAATACAATAATTAATTAATGTAATAAGTAATGATTTTAAATAAGTAATTAATACAATATAAAATAATAATAAATGAGTAATTATCGCAATAAGTGAGTATTATCGATAAAATTTTTATTAGTATTGTTTTCACAAGAAATTAATTTATTAGCCTCTAGTTATCATCTAATCTGCTCATAAAGACTCTTTCAATAATGTGTTGATTCGTGCGTCGACGCCTCTCATCGGAAACAACGTAGATACTAATCTTTCGGACGCCACAGAACTTCCGACTAAAGATAAATATTTTTTGGCTACAAAAAACAGACGCCGTTTGCAGACAAAAAATTTTTATTAGTATTTTTTTTCTGCAGGAAATCAATCCATTGGCCAATATTTATCTGTTCATAAAGACTCTTTCAGTAATCCGCCAACCAACAGACGCCTCGAGGAAGCGGTTGTAGGTGATTGGCCTAAGATCATGAAATTCAAAGGTTTATAACTTGGTAAATTTTAGTCTAGTCGAACCTAAAATCAAGCCTATCTTCCGAGCCGTTTTTTTTTCAGGTTTTTGGATTTAAAAAAAATAACCGGTTTAAACCGGGGCGAAAAATACCCGAAAAAAACATTTAACCGAAACAAAAAAAACGGTTTTCTGTTTAAACCGGTAGATTTTTCCCATCCCTAATACTACCATCCTCAGATTTCGTATTCGCATCTGACGTTGGTTCAAAATTACTAGGTCCATATTGAAACCATCCTAACGTAGCTTAGAAACAGGACATTATTCTAACTAAACTAAACTGAAACGTTGAGATAAACAAAAAAAATATTGAGGTAGAATTTTTTCTACCATTACAATACCTCATATATACCAGAAAGTAAAAAGGTCATTTTAGAATATTATACCTCTGGAAGATTAACTCATTGTCAGTTTTATTACGCGTCAATATAAATAATTCAGATATTTAATAAATAAAGGTAATATTGAAAACCAGCGTGAGTGTTCTCCCCTAAACTTTCTCGTATACTTCCCCCAAAAGGTGCCGTTCCCCCCTCCCGCGTGGCTAAAAAAAATTCGAACCTACTGTTACCCAGAATCCAATGACTATCAGAAGGTTTTTCAGTATAGTGATTGAGAAATATCTAGGTAAAGAATCAAATTCAAAGAGATGCGTACCGAATAATATGCATGTATCACACACTTCCACTCTTACCGGCTCAAGGACAAACTGAAGTAATTCGCTACTCCGTAATGATATTCCGTTCCTGTCGTGTGCACAGAAGATTGTTTCCAGTACGCATGCGCGTGGAGATAACGGATTCTCTTCAAACGTAAATTATACAGACCGACAGACAGTCAACCCTTTGACGGATTTGGCCCAAAATTTTAAACGGACCTACATTCATGATGATAAAACTGTGTACAAAATTTTATCCAGCTAGTTATTGCGTTCACATGACCGCGGACAGACAGACTTCTCGTGGACGGATTTTATCCAAAATTTGATAGAAACCTACAAATTATGTGACAAGTTCACATACCAAATTTCATCCCTTTATCTATAAGAGTTTTCGAGTTATCGTGTTCACAGACAGACATAATTCCAAAATTGTGTTTTTCGGACTCAGGGAGGTCTAAAACGTGGAGATTCGTCAAAATCTCGAGTTCGAATTTTTTGACGATTACAATACTTTCTCTTTGTACAATTCGTATACGAGAAAGTAAAAACTAAAAGAAAAATCACACCAAGAATTCTAATATTTTCTGTACCAGACAACCTTAGACGTCAATAAACCTGTCATGTGTAAAAACTTTTGAATTTGAGGCCTTGACACTAATACAAATATAACAATGAAACTACGAGTTTGACTATCTTCAGGCAATCTCATGATGTTGAACTAACTTAATCATATCCATATATGAATTCTATTCATTAGTCCATTGTTTCTGTTTGTGCTAAATAAAAGATATTTTCCATTAAAAGAAATCATTTAACCTTTTAAAGTGCAATGAAATCATTTTGTGCTCACGTGATACGTTTCAAATAAACCACGCCAATTGAATTTATAAATTCATCGAGAATCTTTTATTTGCTGCTTTTAGTATTACATCACTGCAAGTATTAGACAACGTTCACTGAGATGACGGACGCATCTATTTTTATCACTAGCTGCTACGTCACGCAAAACTTCGTTCTGATTCATAGTTTTAAACAAATTCCACATCAAAGAAATAATCTTAAATTATTGTTCGGTTTGATATGTTAGATTCGCGATGTATGTGAAACAGGACGACTTGAAATTTTCCTAACCGTGACTCTTTCGTACTGGTAAAACTTTCGTGACCTCATTTTTCCCGAAACATTTTGTAGTGAATCCAAAATGGTAAAACAAATAAGAAAACTTAGTTAATTAATTAGTGATAAATGAAGGATTAATAAGTTAATCCTTCAATTCCTTCCTCCTTAGGGAAGAGATTCGGTTTAAAGAAGTTCTTCAGCAATTTTCATTGAAATGCTTCAAGTTAAGATGACTTTTTTAGCAACTTTTATTGGAAAATTATTGAGAAAGAAGTCGTGAAAGTCGTTTATCTAAGACAACAGGGAATCGGAATCGCGACAATCATTTTAAAAAGCTCCGATAAGGGACGGAACGAACTGCAGTTCTGAAAAGGTTATTAGCCAGTCTACAGTGAGAGTTGCTACAATAACATTAAAAAACAAAAAAAATTTCAAACAAAACAAAATTTTTCTTTCCGGTGTAAAATCGTCCAAAAGTGCTAGTTTTGGAATCCGTTGCTAAACAGTATTAAATTTCATTTGTCTAGTTCGTTCGATAGTTGAGCTACCGTGTTCACAAACAAATATAATTCCAAAAATGTGTTTGTCGGACTAAGGGAGGTTTAAAACATGGACTCATCAAAACAGAGATTCACCAAAATCTCGAGGTCGAATTTTTTGAAGATCACAATATTTGCTCTTTGTTAAGTAAAAATGACAACTGGAAAGAAAACCAGCGGGAGTGGTCTCCCCTAAACTTTCTCGTATACTCCTAACACATGTAGAGAAAACTAGAATAATAAAAGACGTCAAATAAACTTCCGTCGCAAGTAAACCAAAGTTGGAACCACGCGTGGTTTGAAGGATCAAAACAAATTCAAATCCTCTGCGCATTCTTCTGCGCAACAGAACCTAGCGAGACTCCCTAAATGTTTGCTACCTTACAAAATCGCTCCAGAAATGGTTTTTGGCAAACTGCCAAGTTTCGGAGCGTCCGTTCTCTCTCCAATACGTACCAGTAGGCATGCGCAGGGAGTTAGTTTCAAAACTGAACAAGTATGCGATTATGCAGACCGACAGACAGTCAACCCTTTGACGGATTTGGTCCAAAATTTTATACGGACCTACATTCATGACGATAAAACTGTGTATAAAATTTTATCCATCTGGCTTTTCAAGTTTTTGAGTTATAGCGTTCGCATGGCCGCGGACAGACAAGACAGACAGACTTCCCGTTGACGGATTTTGTCCAAAATTTGATAGAAACCTACAAATTATGTTTAAAGACCACATACCAAATTTCATCCCCGTAGCTCTAATAGTTTTCGAGTTATCGTGTTCACACACACACACAGACATACAGACACACAGACAGACATAATTCCAAAATTGTGTTTTTCGGACTCAGGGAGGTCTAAAACGTGGAGATTCGTCAAAATCTCGAGTTCGAATTTTTTGACGATTACAATACTTTCTCTTTGTATACTTCGTATACGAGAAAGTAAAAAGAGAGCTGGACTTCCCAGAAAAATAATAATAATAATAATCAGCCCGCAATTAACAAAATTCTTGCACCCATTCGTAGCAAATCCACTTGATGCCCGAATGATACAATCGTCAGGCGTTGATTCACTCAGAATTAGGAAAGTGAAAATTTGAACAAAAGGCGTAACTGTAAGCTGCCCTAAACAAAAGGATGGGTCAGAAGTTGGAACGTGCCGTCCTTTTCCTTTCTTTGCACGCTTGAGTTACCACTTGTTGCATGTTGGCGTGTCAGGAAAAAGTTAATTCTGTCCCGGTATGGGGTATAACAACTTTCCGCGTTAAACAGTTACGAAATTGTATACCAACAGAAGTAGATCAAAGATTTCATCTCAATTTAAAACTAGGAAGAATATTCGTTTACCATAGAGTTGGTTATGAGTGTGGGTATTTGTGGATATAATCCTCGTAAAATATGTTGCTAAAATTTTATTATTAAACCAGCGGATGTGTTCTGTCAATGGCTTTCTTGTTTTCAGTATGGGGTGGGCGTTTTATACTTAATTTCATAGTATAATAAAGATAATCGATTATGTATTTTGAAACTTTTTTTTACCAACCGAATGCGGCCAAAACTACACCCACATCATGCATGCATGGTTTAGAAGTTTAGCAAGTAATCAAGGCGCGAAGAAAAAGTTAAAACTTTTGATTAAACATATTCATCGTTACCAATTTTTGTTTAAACCTTATCCTTAATAATAAGTGTGAAATTTAAATATGAGATGAATGATGTTAAATATTTTTAATTAATAATTTTGTGAATAGTACCCTTCTTTATGTTTTCAGTAATCTTATTTGTAGATGACTGGCAGAGTAGTTTTAACAGATGATTGTTTTAATACTTTTGTTTTTGTAAGAAAAATATCGCCAAATTAAAAGTATTGTTTATAGTATGATAGCACTATTACCTTGGACAATTCATCAGTATCGTCCGCCTGAGAAACTATATCCATAGCTTTAATGAAAAGCGGCTGAACAAATGTCATAATACACCTTTGTTGCCGCTTCCTGCATTCTTCATTAGCGAAACGAAGACAGGTATTAATTGATGTGGGGTTAGAAGGTTGAAGATTGACGAAGGGCAAGGGTATCACTGCTGACTTTTCGTATCATCTTCTTCCTGCAACAATCTTCATGAAACCACTCCATCCCGTATGAGGTTCTTCAGCTGACTTGAAACCCGCCGTCCAAAGTCAGTGGTATATGGTTCCGATTTCGGCATCCATCGGTCAAAATTTCAGGGAGAGGGCGTCTTCCATTACCAGGCGATTCAATCCATGGTTCTTGGGTCAGTCGTGAGTAACGATTGGGATGAATCCAAACTTTCCAACAATATTTGCCGTTAGTATAATCTTTTGTCGTGGAATCAGGGGTGGCGCCAGAGGGGGGAACGGGGAGCAAGGCGGGGAAAATTTTTGTACGGGGTATTCAACTGTAATTGATAAATAATAATCTGGCGATAATTTGAGACCAATTTCATCACACTCTTTCCCCCATACAACAGGTCGTTCCCCCTGTCGGGCAGACCGGGCCCTCTTGTCGGGCGAAGTCTAACGTCATTCCACGGTGGAATACAAGAACACGTCTGAATAGCTGAAGTAGGCGTAACCACACTGCACTCCTCCCATCACATGTCCATCCACAGTTCGAATGTTGTGATCTGCATCTCAGTTGTCGAAGACAAACTGAACAATCCATTGTCCTGAACTTCACTTAAAGTGTTCATTGTCATGGCAGTTTCATACTTACAGATCTCGCTGTAGGAAATAGAGGATGCTAATAGCTGCATCTATAATCTTTTTTTCCATCAACGGCGTCTTTTTTTCGGTCGGCGTACCAATTGTCCGTTGAAATCTTCTAGGAAACTGGCCTAAAAGAAACAACAGTTCCCGAAACATTTCGTGCTGGCTGAAATAAGAACGGTATTGCCGTAGCGTCTTGATAAAAGCTCACGCAGACGCTTTTCACTATAAAACTTGTCACTTCCAGTACTGAAATGTAAGAGCATCTCCTTAAGGTTCGACAGCAGGTATTGGCAGCGAATGTGCAGGAGAATCCTGCTTCAATCAGCGCGGTCATCCTTACTTACCAGCGCTTCATTATTCAAATTGAAGATGATTTTAATGAACGATATTGAACACTATTTGTTTATTTATGCGTGAATATTTTGATTTTAAAATTATTTTCATCAAGTTATATTTTTTCAAACAAATTAATTTTTTGTGAAAAAATGCTGTTTTTTGTATGTTTTTAAACCTGTTTTATGTTAATAAAATTATATCAACTCTTTATTTCAGACTCTTTGTTGCAGTAATGAGTTCTACTTGCAAAACAGAAACGTTTGACACCAACAGCGCCTCTCTATGATTGTCCATTGCTGAGTTACGGCGTTTGGGGGGAAATCCAAGATGGCGGACGTTTACTTAAAATTTAGGGGTTGTTGCCCAAGGATGATTTTTTGGGATTTTTCTGGGGAAGTACAGGGGGACGTAAGAAACCTATTTCAGAAAGAATTAGCTTTATAATAATTATTTCTGTCTCGAGCCAAATTTAGGTCTAATTTGCCTATACTAATAATACAGAAGGGTTCATCTAATTCGATAGTGTTGTTCAGTAACGGATTCCGAGAGTACCACTTTTGGACGATTTTACACCGGAAAGGGGTGTCCGGCAATGAGTCATATGAGCGCATTTCCGGAGTTCTTTGTTAGATCACGCTCAGTAAAATGTAAACATCACTCTTCCATTCTTCACTTCGCCCCTATTTTGATGAAAATAACTCCGCCCAGCGCATGCGCAAAAGCGCGGAGGGTTTCGGAATCCTTTGCTGTACAACAGGTGTGAATCAAATGGCGGCAAGGGGCAGACATCGAAGTTCTTTCCTCTTTCGTATGGCTATTCTGGACAAAAACTTATCAAAAGATTCAAAAATAAAAGTAAAATTTGCTTTTAAGTTAATTCGGAATATAAAGGGTTAAGCAGCCCTGTCATAACGAAGCAGAAAGCGTCATTCTTCTGAGTTTTATTATTTAAAGTTTCTATACATTGTTAAAGACTCATGTAGAATTTCCCTTACATACCATCCTTTATGTATCAAGGAAATGGTTTTTACACGTTTTCATTTACTTTGACATATTTCGTGTTTATTGTGGAGCTTTGTAATCTATTTTTCGCTGACTTCCTTTTGTTCTACAGTTCTGAAATTGAGTTTTGTGTTTACAATACAGTATATCCTAATATTTTAATTTTCTATGACGGGTGAAAATTGCCGCTTCATTCCAGAGCTTTCCCGTCAAATTTGAAATGTTTAAATAGTTATATATCCGAGATAAATGTTTAACATCGATTGAAAACAAATAAAATAAACATATGTTTTATGACAGGAACTATTTTTTTTTACTTACATATTTCTTTATTCAAAAAACCTCTTTGTAAACAACATTCCGTGTGAAGTATTTTTCGTTGTTTAACAATTTTCCTTGTACTTCTGATGTCTTTGTGTAAATTTTAAAGCTGCCAAAAAATATTATCAAATTATATCATCACGATTGCAATAAATAAACATATCCATCGTGGCGTCCAAACTATATCACGCGCATGATACACCACTAACGTGACTTACTACTTTCTATTAAAAAACGGAAATTAATTTGAAATATATGATCAATATAATTTAAAATTTCTCGGGAACTATTGATCATAGCGAAATAAATTTTATATCAATCGATAGAAAATTTTATTTCGCTATTTTAGAGCTATTAAATTTGAAATTAGACCGACAGTGACTTTTTAAATTTAAAATGACTGAAATTTAGATGCCCTAACAATGAAATAATGCTGTTTAACGTCTCGCAGTGCTATGGCGCGAGTTTTATTGCTGGTGACGTCAGAGCGTGGATCAGTGACAGGCAGATCTGGGCTATTATATTAGTAATTACCTTTAACCATCAGTTAATCGATAAATTTTAATCTACTTTCGATTACACATGAGATGCGATACTGAATTCTAGAAAAAAATAATTTTAAAACTTCAATATATTTATTGCAATAAGTTGTGAAATATATTATAAACTAAATTGTAGATAATGATAAAAAAACTGAAAGTGTTTAAGAAACATTTATTAATAGCTGGAAAGTGAAACTTTTTGTATCAAAAATATTGAGGGGGAAAATAAAATCGCAAAAGCATAATGCTTTGCAAACAATATTAAGGAAATTAAGCCAATTATTAATATCATAATATGAAATTCTTAAACATTCATTAAAAATTAAAGTGTATTGTAAACGCTATTAAAATTTCAATTTAGTAATAATAAAACCGTGTTTTTAAAAGCTCATTTATTTACTTTTTATTACTTTCTCATATACGAAATATACAAAGAGAAACTATTGTAATCGTCAAAAAATTCGAACTCGAGATTTTGACGAATCTCCACGTTTTAGACCTCCCTGAATCCGAAAAACACAATTTTGGTATTATGTCTGTCTGTCTGTGAACACGATAACTAGAAACCTATTAGAGCTACGGAGATGAAATTTGGTATGTGGTCTTTAAACATAATTTGTAGGTTTTTATCAAATTATTGGACAAAATCCGTCAACGGGAAGTCTGTCTGTCCGCGTTCATGTGAGCACTATAACTCAAAAACTGGAATAGCTAGATGGATAAAATTTGGTACACAGTTTTATCGTCATGAATATAGGTCCGTATAAAATTTGGGCCAAATCCGTCGAAGGCCTGACTGTCTGTCGGTCTGTATAATCGCATACTTGTAAAAATTATATCTCATAAGTCCTTTGGAATAAATAAAACTTGTTATCACAGATGCTAACATTAATTATAGACCTGTGCCCAATTTTCATCTCAATCAGTTAAAAAACATGCGTTCAAATTGCATATTCATTTTTTTTTACTTTTGAAATGAATACTTTATCTCCACGCTCATGCGTACTGGAAGCAATATCTGTGCACGCGGAAGTTATGGAGCGAATTACGTCACTTTGTCCTTGAGCCGGCAAGAGTGGAATCTGTACGCATCTCTTTGAATTTCATTTTTTACCTAAATATTTTACAATCACTATAATCTACATTGAAAAACCTTCCGATAGTCATTGGATTCTGTGTTACAGTAGGTTCGAATTTTTTTATCCACGCTGGGGGCAGGGAAACGGCACCTTTTTGGGGAAGTATACGAGAAAGTTTAGGGGAGACCACTCCCACTGGTTATTGATTGAAATACAAAACGAAACCAGCTACCGTCCGTATATATAAACAGACGAAAAGCAGCTGCAAACCATAAATTTCGACGCAAACTTCAATTTCAGATTGAATTTTTTTTCTAATTCCTTCGCAAACATGATGGAAGTTTTGAAAATATCAATTCGAAAGTTGTTTTCTTCCATCAACGCATTTTCTACTAAAAATTTTGGAGCAAACTAGAAATTTTTTGACTAACAATTTTTGTTACCATCGATGTATACGATATTTTCTCATGGGTTTTAAATAAAATTTTTAACTTTTTTTGTTGTTGCTCGTAATCATTTTTCACATCATTTTTCTTCCATAAACACTTTCGCCATTATTTTTATATTAAAACAGCTCTACCTAGCATTTATATGCCTAGAAGTAACCAAAACAAAAACTCATGATTGCCATTTATGTAACGAGATTGTAATTAATGTATTTTCAACAAGATGTTGTTTAATGACAACGCGAATTTGTCAAGAAGTGAAAAATCTTTCGACTCGTGCTGCATTTATATTTTATACAGTCGGACCTCTATTTAACGAACCTCTATTTTGAGAACTTTTCCTTGGAACCAAGAACATTTTGCGAATTTCTTCGTAAAATAACCTCCAAATAGCGAAGTGCATTCTCTATTTAGCGAACTTTTTCTTGTGATCCAATATTTTTTTCTCCCCATTTCTCAAAATATTTCTGAACATTTCAAACTTATTCTTTCTTTTAACACATTTTATGGTGATCAATGACCTTGAAGCTGGAAAATGTCAAAGAGAAAGTGCTTGAGCATCAGAGAAAAAAAATTTATTTCTTCATGAGGTGGATAAAGGTGTGAGATAAAGGATATTGCTTTAAAATTTGGTATTCCTCCAAACAGCTTATCAACCATAATAAAAAAATCGTGATAAGATACAAAATTGTGATTCATCGAATTCTTCTTCAAAACGTTTAAACGCATGTGTTTATGAAGATGTGGATGAGGCAGTTTTGAAGCGGACAGTGTGAAAAATATAAACAATACAGCAATGAATTGCGATGAAGACGAAGATGATGAAGATGGAATTGATCATGATGCAGAAATCAAGAAGCCTTCGTATGATGAAATGCTAAAATTCCTTAATTTTAATATAAAATTATTTTTTAAATTAAAAATACAGTGTACTCCTGGACAATGTTTTGTTTTATTCTTGTTTTCCTTGCAGATTTCTTTTTGATGGGTAAAATATATAAAACAAATAGATATTAATTTACAAAATAAAGGCGTGGTTAATTACTTTTCTAATAATATTTAGTGTTCATGAATTTAAAATCTGTTTTGTGTAATTTAAAGTATTTTAAAAGGTGAATCTCTATTTAGCGAATTTTCCATATAACGAACTTTTTTTCGGGATTTAGCGATTTCGTTAAATAGAGGTCTGACTGTATTTCGTTTTAGAACAGTGGGTGATAAAACAGAGCAATCAAATTTGGGTACCTACTCGTGGTTCTGAAGTAAAATTTAAAATTAAACCAATAGGAATCTTTTCCCCTCTACTGTCTTGTACAATACTGCGTGTTTCATGTTTAGCTTCAAATTATAAGTGAAAAGAAGAAAAGCACGCGATTTGGACCTCAACCTGTTGACTGACTGGACGTATATTTTATTGATCCTACTATGGTTGATTGAGGTCGCTTCTTTCATTATTCTCATGTCACGTGACTCCCGGTTACTTGAATGATGTCATAGGGAGCGCTTATTGACTTCTGATTTTGTCTTATTATTGTATCAAGGGAAATCCAAAATTATCTCTTTGAATTAATGATTGGGATACCTTCTAAAGGGAATGATGAATTCAAGATAAAGTTAATTTCTGGTTTCCTCCATGATACAAGAAGCAGACAAAAATCGAAATCCAAACTGAGCGCGCTCCAAGGACATTAAAAGGAAGTCACGTTGGAAGTGACGTTGAGAGCCAAATGAAAGTGATCTCAATTCAAACCATAGTAGGATTCGTAAATATGCCTGATCCCACACTTGAGAGACAATTTTGATGCCAAAAAACCACATAACAAATTTCATTTTTTTTTTTTAATTTTTGAATTATCGTATTCTCATATGTAATGATATACACGATTATAGGGATAGACTGACAATCTAATTCTCGATTTAGATTGTCGATTGTTATATTAGGATTATTAGATTATATAAAACATACAGATCTTGCAAGATTTTTTTGTAAGATCATATACTAAAAATTCACCCATATATATTATTGCCTATATTGCTTGAGTTATCGTATTCGCATATATGCAATGAATAGACAGATCGGCAGACAGCAAAACTAGTAGATCTGTATAAAAATCTTGATACAAATTTTACAATTCTATAACAAAACCATATTCCTAATTTCATTCCTTTATACGCTATCCACGTTTACATGAATAATAAGTGAGTTGAGTTATTGAACGAGAGAGAAGTCAATAAGGATGGACAGACTTCCTGTAGACGGATTTCCCTGAAAATTTGATAGAAATCCACAACCATTCCAAAAACAGCATGCCAAATTTTAACCATCTAGTTCGTACCGTTTCTGAATTACTGTGTTCACAGACAAACAGACGTGATTGCAAAAATGGTTCTTTCTAGTTCAAAACGCAGAGATTCATCAAAATGTGCATAGAGAATTTTTTTAACCATTAACGATGCTTTTCTTTTTGTATACGTCGTATACTAGAAAGTTAATAGGTGAAAAAAAAGAGAGATTTTTTTTTACAGTGCAAAATTGTATTGAATGAATTATGGAATTAGTATCAATTATCAATTAGTATCAAAATAAAGTTTATTTTCTTTGCATATATTTAATTGCTAGCTTGTTGCCCTTTTTGAATTATTGGGTTTACATACACATGGTAATTAAATGCATCAGCTAGAAACATTTGAAACCCTTGAAAGGAAATGGACTAAACTGGTTTCAAAAGAGTGCGAAAACTTCATTCATGAAGGGCAGAAAATAAAATGCAGGATTAATTTCAAAATTTCTGATTCAAAAGTTTGTATGGTTTGTAAGGAAGGATAATTCCAATGGAATAACAGAATTTGCATGATTGTATTATCATAACGATACACATCTTTTTAATGTATGCGTTGTTCGCTTACAAGCTAGATGCATATCATTTTTCACGGCCGATAGTCAGATCCATATCATTTCAGTGCTAATTTATGCAGTTGTGCAGAGGGATTAGGATAATTGCCAAAAGACCCTGAAAATTGGTAACATTTTTTAAAAAATGCAAATAAACAGTTGCAAAAGAATTGCCCTCGAAAGCATTCTGAAATCAGTTTATTAAGTGTCACGGAGAATTTTAGATGCGCTGAAGATAACTTTTTGGCGTAAAAACGGCACTATTTGCGAGTAATCAGGACTTTATGAAGAAGTGAACCAACGAGATGGATCTGCGCATGTGCATTACGAAATGATCTTAATCGCCTATTTTTACATTCGCGCAAACAATGCTGTTGCGTGCAAGAAAATATCAAGAATTTGAGCTGTAAACGTGAATGGTTTAACAGCTCTCGTGTGATTGAACAAGGATAAATCGTGGCTTAACAAACAACACCACCTATCTCAATTTTTTGAAATTTCAAAGAGGAAGGAAATACGGAATTTTTCGCAACCAATAAAGAATATTTCTGAATTTTTTTTGCATCTGATGTCGACATGAGACCGCATGTTCCTACTAGATGTGAAAAAAAATTCAGAAATACAGTAGAACCCCGATAATCCGAACTAGTTGGGACCGGTGCCTGTTCGGATTACCCGAAATTCCGATAAAAATAGAAAAGAAAAAGATGTGTGCTAAAAAAATGTAAGTTATAAGTTCTCAGTACTACTATCTCTTGAATTCTTTTATTCAAAAGCGATAGAAAAAGAATATGTCCCCCCTTTTCATTAGAATAATGGATGTGCTCCTGTATGAAGTGACCTTATCTTACGGCGAATTGCATTAGTTTCTTCAATGTGTACAAAATGATGCATGCTGAAAAAGTACTTTTTTGTTTTTAGTACGTATATTTAAATCTTTTCAGGTAATCTTTTCTATTACGTATCATTTTCGAAAATAAAATCGGTTCGGATTAACCGGAATTTCGGATTAGCGGGGTTCTACTGTATTCGTTCTTGGTTGCAAAAAATTGCGTATTTCTTCTTTGAAATTTTAAAAAATTGAGATAGGTAATGTTGTTTGTTAAGAGACGATATGCATATGGGATTGATGTATCAGTAGTTTAATCTGCAATATGGAACGCAAAAAAATTTAAAATTCACCGCAAGAACAACCATTCCAACTTTATAAATAGCACTTGCTGCCGGTCTTCCAACTACTGCCATACTTCTTCACCTCGTGGATTAAAACGTCAAATCCTTGCACTATTCAAGACCTCAAATGCTAATACCTAACCTTTTTCAAGTTCAGAAAAACAGATTTAGCTACTTAAGTGAATGTTTTCGTGAAAAAATAAGAGTGAAACATGACACGATAAGATGGGGCCATTGCGATCTGATATATGATAACACGTGAAAATGATATTTGCAAACCCTTGCATGCTAAATGTATGCCACCAATATTGAAAGCGGTCTGATGAGCTCCCGTATTTTTACATTGATGACCATGATAAGCCTATCCGCGTAAACAAAATTTTGTAATTTATATCATTTTGTATTTCCAGTTTAGCTTGTCAAAGGAATAGTGCGTAGTTATAAAAAGAACTTTTTTCTCGAGGTTAAATGTGGGTAATGGGGTATATTTTTGCCCGATTTTGTTTGGAAAAAAGATTATTCGTGTCAGAACAGTCTATTATTATTATTATTATAGCTATTAATGGAAGATACTGGAAATAAGATATAACATGACCCTTTTGCCGGCATTTACTTGAGGCCAGTTTTCAACAGCAAAAATGGGAACATAGTTCAAATGAAGACTTTTGGAGTAAATTTTAGCCCTTTACAAGGCCATTAGTAAGAATGCCCACCACCAAATTCCATCAATTCTTAAACGGTTTTAAGGTTGGCGTAAGTTCTCGCCAAATTCTTCCCACCAATTCATCCAATTCTTAAATGCAATTTTTAAGGTTGGCGTAAGTTCTGTAAATTCTTCTCACCAAATTCATCAATTCTTAAATGCAATAAGGTTGGCGTAAGTTCCGCCAAATTCTCCCACCAAATTCATCAATTCTTAAATGCAATTTTAAGGTTGTAAGTTCTCGCCAAATTCTTTCCCACCAAATTCATCAATTTTAAATGCAAGATTTTAAGGTTGGCGTAAGTTCTCATGAAATTTTTTTGATGAAAATAAAACATGGGTGTTCCTGTTTCTTATTTTAAACCATAACAATGTCTTGACTTTGATAATTAATTATTAATTCAACTAAATTAGCAAATATTAATGACATCCAATAAGCTAAATGAATTTACTGTAAATTAGTAATATTCGTCAAAGAAAGTTATTTTATTACCACTTCAAGAAAAAAAAAAAATGGCCTATTAAAGGGTTAAGAAGTGGATGAAAATTTTTTTTGTGAGAGCACATTTCTTCTCCGTCATCTTTCCTAGAATTTTTTGAAGAAATAATTTATTAATTAAATATCATGTTTTTAGATTATTTAACTTTAGTTATTTGTTGTATACTTTTGAACTTCCCCTCAGTAGAAAGATCTCCATCCCCTGATTGACTTAGAAAATCCATTCAATTTATGAAACTTGTAATTCCACTGAAATATACTTATTAGTGAGTTAAACATTAACTCATACTTTCGAAATGAAAACAGATCGTTAGCTGAAAATAACTCAAAAACCTTGTAATTAACTGGGAGGATCTGTTCAATTTATGAAAACTGTAATCCCACTGGAAATATTTTACTTATTAGTGAATAACAGTAACGAAAACGAATCGTTAAGGTATCACATACGTTCGAAAACCCATTTTGACGAAAATCATAATTTTTTTAATGTCTTATCTGAGACTATTGTTTTTTAGTTTTCAAAACGGTTTTTATTTGCATCTATATGATGATCAGAAGTGAAATTAGAGACATTTTAGTAGAACTTGACAGTTGAAAATGGGTGGTAAATAATACGATAAAGAAGCATTTTCATTTGTTTTTTACTTAAGATATTTAAATTTTATTATTTATTTTTGTTTTATACTATTTTACAAATACCAGTATTATTTTGATTTTCAGTGTTAATTTTCTTTGTTTTCTATGACATTGTTGCAAATTTAGGTAATTTTCAATCATTGCAGTATCTGATTCTCTGTTCAATGATGTAATTTTGATAATAAACATTAGGAAAACACATAGAAATTGTACCTGAGTCAATATCAATCACTAAAGTATCTCTAGATCAACTAATATGACATTAAGTTATTTGACTGAAAAACAATAATTCAAATCTATCGACGGCTAGTGATAGAAAACGTAATGACATAAGGCTCAAAACGACTAAAAAATTTCCAATCAAGAAAAGAATTTTAAGAAATATCTAACTAAAACTGGCAAAACTAGGACTAGCCTACAAAACTAGGGGAGTGACAGAAGAAAATTCTTTTCTTCTCATTTAATAAATAAACATAAACTTTAAACTCATTTTCGAAATGTCATTTTTGCAAAATTTTCATTTTCCGATAACTAAAAATTCAACTCAAAGTATCCGTCTCAAATTTGGCATATATTTTATTATATTGTCTGGTAATGAACCAAAATAAGTGAAATAGCTCCATTAAAGGATTATGTATCTTTTAAGGTTTGAAAAAAACCCAAAATTCTTTAAAATTCATGATTTTGCACTAAAACTCTTACATGTTTTTTTAGATACGTTGCCAAACTTTGCTTCAGGACCTAATAATAGTTGAAGGCTTATACATGGTAAAGGATTTATCATTCTGATCATTTCTTTTGAACGAGAATTTGAAAAAAAAAGGTCAAATTTAATTATAAAAAAATCTAAGTTTTTTCAGATTTTTGAAAACATATTTAATTCATTTAACGTTTTTCTATGATTTATTAAGTTTTATAAACCATATAAAATACAAAAATATTTCTTCAAATATCATTATTTAAAAAAAGGCCTCGAAACGTAATTCGGATACCTTAACTAGAAAATAACTCTTAAAAAAACGATTATAAATAATTGGGAGGGATCTGTTCAGACTATGAAAGCTTGTACTTGGCCAGTGGTGGCGAACGTGTACTTTCGAGCAGCGAAAATGAATCCTTAGCACAGAAAATAACTCGTTAAGAAAACGATTGTAAATAATTAGGAGGATCTGTTCAATTTATAGCTTGTACTTATTAGTGGTGAACAGTAAATGTACTTTCAGGCAACGAAAATGAATCATAGCTGAAAAGAACTCGTTAAAGCAATTGTAAATAATTGGGAGGATCTGTTCAATTTATAGCTTGTACTTAGTAATTGGGTGAACGTACTTTCGAGCAGCGAAAATGAATCATACAGCTGAAAATAACTCGTTAAGAAAACGGTGTAAACAAGGTAAGGAGGATCATTCCAATTTATGAAAGCTTGTACCCAGTAGTGGTGAACATTAATGTTACTTTCAGGCTGTGAAAATGAATCCTTAGCTAGAAGAAAATAACTCGTTAAGAAAACGAACAAATAATTGGGGAGGATCTGTTCAATTTATGAAAGCAGCTACTTAGTGGTGAACGGTAATGTTACTTTCGAGCAACGAAAATGAATCCTTAACTGAAAAGAACTCGTTAAAGAAAACGATTGTAGAAATAGTGGGAGGATCTGTTCAATTTAGCAAGAAAGCTTGTGCCATTAGTGGTGGAACATTAATGTTACTCGAGCAACGAAAATGAATCCTTAATGAAATAACTCGTTAAGAAACATTAAATAATTGGGGAGGATCTGTTCAATTTATGAAAGCTTGTATAGTGGTGAGCTTTATTAATGTTACTCGAGCAACGGAAAATGAATCCTTAGCTGAAAATAACTCGTTAAAGAAAGAGCAATTGTAAATAGTAGGAGGATCTGTTCAATTTATGAAAGCTTGTACTTATTAATTAGTGAACAGTAATGTTACTTTCGAGCAACGAAAATGAATCCTTAACTGAAAATAACTCACGTTAAAGAAAACGATTGCAAATAATTGGGAGGATCTGTTCAATTTATGGCTTGTACTTATTAGTGGTGAACATTAATGTTACTTTCGACAACGAAAATGAATCCTTAGCTAAGAAAATAATAGATTAAAGAAACGATTGTAAATAATTGGGAGGATCTGTTCAACAGAAGCTTGTACTTAGTGAGTGGGTAGGGTATTAATGTTACTTTCGAGCAACGAAAATGATCATAGCTGAGACTCGTTAAGAAAACGATTGTAAATAATTGGGAGGATCTGTTCAATTTATGAAAGCTTGTACTTATTAGTGGTGAACATTAATGTTACTTCCGAGTAGCAAAAATGAATCCATAACTGAAAATACTCTTTAAAAAAACGGAAGATTATAAATAATTGGGAGGAAGTCTACCATTTCCAGATTTATGACTTGTACTTATTAATGGTGAAGACATTAATGTTACTCGAGCAACGAAAATGAATCCTTAGCTGAAATAACTCGTTAAGAAAACGATTATAAATAATTGGGAGGATCAATTTCAATTTATGAAAGCCTTATGTACTTATTAGTAAGTGAACGTGTATTTACTTTCGAGCAACGAAAATGGAATCCTGCTTTGAAAATAACTCGTTAGAAAACGATTATAAATAATTGGGAGGATCTGTTCAATTTATGAAAGCTTGTACTATTAGTGGTGAACATTAATGTTACTTTCGAACTTAACGAAAGTAGATCCTTAGCTGAAAATAACTCGTTAAAGAAAACGATTGTAAATAATTGGGAGGATGTTCGAGATTTAGCTTTTATTACTTATTAGTGGGTGAACATTAATGTTACTTTCGAGCAACGAAAATGAATCCTTAATAACTCGTTAAAGAAAACGATTGGCAAATAATTGGAGGATCTGTTCAGTTATGACTTGTACTGATGATGGTGAACATTAATGTTACTTTCGAGCAACGAAATAGATCATAGCTGAAAATAACTCGTTAAGAAAAACGATTGTAAATGATTGGGAGGATCTGTTCAACGAAACTATGCCAGTAGTGGTACGACATTAATGTTACTTTCCGAGCAACGAAAGTAGATGTAGCTGAAAGAACTCGTTAAAGCGATTGTAAAAATAGTGGGAGGATCTGTTCAATTTATGAAAGCTTTGTACTTATTATTGGTGGGCGGTAAATGTTACTTTTCGAAACGCGAAATAGATCCTTAGCTAGAAAAGAACTCGTTGAAAACGATTGTAAGTAACTGGGAGGATCAAGTAACAACGTGCCAGATAAATGAAATTTAGTGAGCATTCTAGTTACCAAGAGTGAAGATCTCTAACAAAAATTTTAGAGTCTATCAGTCAAAGGTAGAAAAGAACAAATTGCTTACATACTCTGTTCTTTTCTCTATAGTATGAAGCTTCACACCAAAACGCACTGTATTGTGTGTAAGAAATTCTGAAAAGGATGCGGGGGTAGAACACTTTGTCGCTGATTTAACCTCCGACTGTATCCCATGATTTGAGGGTTGGAAGCAAGTCTGACTCTGTTTACATCCGGCAATTTTCACAGGCTAATGTGTTTACATATAGCACTTTTATAGCGTTGGATCATGTTAGTAGCTTTTGATTAAGGTGGATCATATTGAATCAGATCCTGCGAAATGCGTTTAGAGGTCTATTCTGGTGCCCCGGTTGGGTTGGAACGTCACTTTTCCTTTGTTAACGTTGCGGAAGAACGGTCCTCCCAGCTACAACAAATTCTCAAATGTTCAATGTGAGGGGGTACCAGAATAGACCCATTAGTTGAGTGGAACTGCCTTCGCAATTTTCTTCTCGCTTGAAAGCGACCTTCTCTTGCGTATTATCGTTGGATCATATCATTAAAGATTTGCATATAAATAACAACTCGCTTGGCTCAACGGTAACGTTTGCAAGCGTTGCATCTAAATAAAGATTTTAAAAATCACAGAGGTGTTAATCTTGAAATATTGAGAGAAAAGTTTAAATTTGCATTCCTTGGACGAATTGAGACTCCTCAAAATCAAACTCCAAAAATAGGTCTTTTAACCTACATGCTTGATCCAGTTAACCGGCGGAAAACGAAACGCATTCCTCTGTGGTCCGGAAAATCTCGTTTCCGCTCAGGAGATGTTTAATCTTGTTTGAAATTTCGTCAGATCCATTCATCGATAACTTGGTATCCTATCGAAAAACAGATCGATCAACCCTTTTCCTGCGAGATATGATTTAGTTGAGTGGAACTGCCTTCGTAATTTTCTTCTCGGTTGAAAACGACCTCATCTTGCGTATTCTGTCAGCACCGGGTGTTGAAATAAAAAGATAGTAAGTCAGCTTCACGATCATTTTCGGGGCAGAAGTTTTTATATCACTTTTATTTAACCTTGAAAAGTGGAACTTATTAAAAGTGACATGAAGCTCCCTTGCTAGGCGATTAGTGGCGGTATATTAACTCATTGGTATGAACTATCCTATAAGACGACATTCTGTTACCACAGTCCAAAATTTGAGACAAACTTACTATAATAATGTGTTTTGACCTGATAGTTTTTATATAAAACGACTTATAAAGACTGAAACAGCCCTCCTACAACACAATTTCCGCATTAAATAAATAAAAAAAACTTATAAATTCCTCATATATATTGCGAACTTTTCCCCCAAACTGTGTTGATTCTGCTGGATGTGCTAATTTATATTAACACGCTTCCGATATAACACAATGTTATCGGGTGGAGGGAGGTTGAATATAAAATGCTTAACTGACTATAGAAGTTTAGCTCTTCTCTTAACTTAGAGAAAAATAAAAATCGGATATCCTTTTCGATATCTTTGAGCGCTCTCCTTTTCTATACTTACACAACATCATAGAGCATTTTGTGTTTGACTTGCCATCATAGAGCCTTTTGTGTTTGCCTTGCCATCATAGAGCATTTTGTGTTTGCCTTGCCATCATAGAGCATTTTGTGTTTGCCTTGCCATCATAGAGCATTTTGAACCTTTTCCTTTTCGACCGATTGGATCTTAAATTCGGCAAAGCTCTACAATTTTTTCTTCACAGAGATTGCCATAATTCCAAAGCTGGTTTTTCGTTTTCGCGGAGGTCTAAAACCTGAAGATTCATCAAAATATAGAGGTCGAATTTTTTGATGAAAACTGTATTTTCTCTTTCTACCTCATACTGCCATACCCTTTACATCGCACAAGAGAAAATTTAAAAAAAGGGATTGTCTGTAATAGTTATATTCCTATCAGTCAGAGAAAAAGTACAAACTTCTGCAAGCATAGCAATAAAACAAAGTTTAAAACGGCTTGCGAATGAAAAAGGTAAATTTTATGGAATTCGTCACCGCAATAACTGTTTTAACACTTATAAACGCAGGATTTCGGACTTTCAATCCTACACCAGGCAGTATTACCTATTAACATTATTTATATTTTTTGTAATTTTAAATTAATTTTGATTTATATTATTTAATTACTTTGGACGGATAATGGAGAGAGAAATATGAGCCTCGATTATTACATGCAATTTCTTGGGCTACGTTTATTATAGACGAGTTGTTGACGTTTATTCCATTTTTCACTCTACTCTTCTAAGATTCAACTATTAATATCTAATACACTAATTGAGATAAATTTTTCTAAGCTATGGTGTTTTGGTGGTCATGTGATGTAAAAAATAAATTAAAATCCCGATTTGTGGTTGTTGTTAAAATTACACCATTATTTTTTGTTATTACTATCTGCCTTTGGTGGCCCGATGTTCACTCTTTATATCTGTTGCTATGCTTGCAACTTGGCGAAATAAATTGGCGAATTGGAGATTGAAGAGGCTGATGAACTCTGCGCAAGTTTTATTTTGTAATATACAGTAAATTCTCGCTACGACGATATCCGATATATCGATAAATCCCTCTACAACAATAAAATTTTGAGATCCTGGTGAATTTGTATAGAACATAATGCTAATCTCCCCTCAATATAACGATATTCTGTACAGCAATATACCCTTGTACAACAATGTTTTTTTTTTAAAACCTCAACGACTCTTTTTCCTCTGTAACAATATTTCATGGAGGATAAGCAAACTGATAATGACGAAAATTCGAAAACTGACGATGTTTCCAGATGGCTGAAGAATGTGTTTTGAGACTTCAAAAGTCATCAACGCAATTTGAAGAAAAGAAGTGGCAAAATGTCTGGAATTAACGCGGAGGAATATTTAACAGTTGATGATGATCTTATGGATTTGAAGGAGTTACTGAAGAAGATAACCCATTTCGTTTGTGATTTCTGTCCGAAATCACAGACCAAATGGAAAATGATGATTAGCAATTTTTGAGCAAATGATGAGCAATTTTTTGAAGCCTTCCCAGATAGCAAAGAAAGCTTGTCTAAAAGGTTTTGGAAACCTTGTCGTCAGCAAGGGTAAAGGGTTGTCACAAAGGTTTCCATGACAAGGGTTGAACCTTTCGGCATGGTCGCGGAAAGGTTCGCTAGTCAACAAGAAACAAGGTTTTCTGTAAGGTTTTTAGTAAGATTTCCCCAAGCTTTCATTACAGGCTTGTTTCAGGCCTTTCAAAAGGTTGTTAAGAGCCCTCCTTCGGCGGAAAAAAGTATAACCCCTTTCCCCCCTCCGAAGCCGTACTCCTACAGAGGGATCCAATCCCCTTTTTTATTCCTCTTCTCCTGACGTCATCTTAGAGTTATCTGGAATGTCAAGTAAGTAGATCAATTAGGAATCTTAATTAATCAAAGCTTAATTATTAATTTGATTAATCTATTTTTTAATTGAACTTACGTGTACGATTTCGTGGTAGATTGTGACAAAACTTCACATTCCTCCGAACCGGGGATCGAACTAGCGTTCATAGAGTTGGAAGGCAAACTCAATTACCACTATACCGGACCGGGCCACATGATGGGACAGGTGGTTCATAAAAAGCTTTCCTGCATCAATTTTTACGGGAATGGTTTCAGAAACGGTTTGAGTGGAAATGCTTTCGCGGACTTGTCGTACAAACCTTGTCGGTGAGGTAGTTCATTAAAATCTTTCCCATGTAAACCTTGCGGCAATGATTTCCGAAACGGTTTGCGCGGAAATGCTTTCTCTGACAGCCTATGGAAAGTGAAATGGAAACCTTTCCGCAACCTTCTTTGCTATCTGGGTTTCATCCACAAATGACAATTATTTTCGTGCATTAGACTCTATGCAAACCTTGTTAGTTGACTTAACAGTAAAAAGATGAATAAGCAAACTAAAATATTGGATTTTTTTTGATAAATAAGTTTCTCAGGTATGTGAACCATTTTATTGTATAGCTGAGTTTTCAAAATTTTGTATGCTTTAACAAATACCACTCTGGTGATGCTTTTTTTGCAAAATGTATATCGTTGTATTGTTCACACATTAAGACAACCAAACAACTTTTTTTATATCGTAATTATATCGCCCCTCGATATAACAATACATCCAATAATATCTTTATTTGGTCCCCAAAGTATTGTTGTAACGAGGTATTACTGTATCTCAAAAATGGAGGATGGTGAGTGGCAACCGACCATTGATGACATACATAGGCCATAAGCTTTCACATGGGAAAAAATTTGTCGAAAACGGTCCAGTGGTTGAGGCTGGGTGAGTGTCTGAAAGTTTTTTTTCCATGGGAGAATGTACAGTGGAGAAGTATTTTTCGACTTCTGTCCAAAAGGAGGGTGGTGGGAGGCAGAAGACCATTAATAACACTTTTAGAGTTCATAAACTTTCATATGGAATAAAAATTGTCGAAAACGGCCCAGTCGTTGGGGCTGGGGGACTGGCTTTCTGGTTTTGCCAAATACTTTAAATACATAGATTACTGTTATTTTTAGAGAAAAACAATAAAACTTGACGAAATTCTGGATTCCTTCTCCGTAGAACTTATTTCACGCATATATGGAGCATTTTACTTCTTTTTTGTGTCATTTTCAAAAAGGAATTCGCGTAAAACATGAAACCATACCGGTTTAAACCAGCTTCATCGAACTCGAAACATTTCAGACTTTCGGGGGAAAAAAAGGCTCCAAAAATCAGACCCGCTGAGAATTCCAGTGCATCTTTCTTTCCAACACCAAAATCTCATCACGATCTTTGCCTACTTTCCTCACTAATTACTTTTCCCATCCAAAACTCTAACCTACCTAGAAACGATATCTGCTTGAGACTTGCGACAATGACACTAACCAATGGAGGTCAAGCCTTATATGAAAACACCCATCGGTAGCCCACTTGCGAGACGATTCATCAACAATTATGGGACTGATACACGCTTTGGAATCCTGGATGCGTGGGCCGAGGAAGGTTTTTCTTACCTTTTCTGCCACCGGATACAGCGAAGACTGGGACTCTTTTGGTTGAAGTTGAAAAGGCAATTTTGCGTCACAGCTTACAGCGGTTAAGTGACCTTCAACTGCAAATTGGTTCAAGATTAGATATTAAAATAGTGCTTGCCTTATTTTTAATTCGATCTGTTAGCTTCAGGGTGGAAACAAAGTTTCTGGATGAGTCAATTAAAGCTTCTAAGCTGATTAAGCGTTAAGTAGGTATGCGGTCAAAAAAAGATATCGATTCTTTTTTTTCCCTTAAAAGCTAAGAAATCAGCCATACTTCTGCAGTAATATTTTAAACTACGCAACCCAGTGCAAAAAGCATTAAAACTAAGAAAAGCGTATAGAAATTTTGCCGATAAAATATTATACATATTTCATAATCAAAAACTATAAATTAATGATGAAATCATCATGACCTTTACTTTATTTTAAAAATGGCAATTTTCCCTGCAAGTATTCCTATATCTATCTAGACAGCACGTGCAGTAGCAATTAATAAATCAAACGCTCGCTAAATTTAGTCTCTTTGTAAGGGAAAACGAATCGGATTTTCAGTTTCACGAATAAGTTTCTAAAATCTCTATATAGATAAACATCTGATATGAAATCACTGTATTCAAAATCTTGCGTTTACTGAAGCACATGATGAAAAGAAAATATAAAAACATCTTATTAAGTGTGGCTTATTTGGCTTTTTACGGCGCCAGAGACATATTTCGATCAAAATTTAGCAATTTTGCATGAAAAATAGAGAACAAAGGTAAGGAGATAACTGTACAAAATTTTAGATATGCAGTAAATCAGGAAGTGAGTGAAAAGTTTTGCATGAAAAATAGAGAACAAAGGTAAAGAGATA
>BGPR01009600.1:0-56694 GCA_013235015.1 Araneus ventricosus
TGCTGGCTGTCATTCGGTGAAAAAAAGGTAAATTTGGAAAACTGCTCATACAAGAATTTTATTATTATTGTTAATTACTAGTAAAAAGGGATTGTATTTGAAAGACATGCAGCCATTTAAATGTCATCCGATAGATATTTGCACGTGGAGCTTATTATGTTAAAACTCTGAACATATTTTGTTTACACCGAAGTCAAATTCTAACGACTAAAGTTCCTTGAGTTTGGATTAACTTTTGGAGCTTGCATTCGTATTGTCGCAGTTTTTTTGGTTGTTTAGTTTGCCCCCCCCCCTTTGCCCCATTTATCATGTTTTTTTTTTTTAATCATATTTAAAGGTAATTTTTTAAAACAATTTTCTTAATGATTAAGGCTATATCTTATACATTTAACTATTTTTTGTTTATTTTACAGGCATAAAAATTTGTCATCTACTTTTAAATTTACTATTGCAACAAGTATAATAATTTTTTCTGAATGGGTTTAAAAAAAATACTGGGAGTTGTAGGTTTTTATTCCTTCCTTCAGTACTTGCATCAGCCTTTTTTTATGAACACATCTAATGACGTCAAAATTGTTTTCTAATTTTGATATTGTGTCCAATTGTTTCAGGCTTCGATTTTTATCTAATTAGTTTCAAATTGTCACGATTTAATAAAGGTTTTGAAGATTTTATTAATTTTGTAGATGATTAAACTTTAATGTCAAAAGACTTCTTTTGTAACATATGGGATCATCCATTTGTGGTAAAACCCTTTCTACATCTTCTATTTGTAGAAGTGCTGTGGTATTCTAATTATTTAATCTTGGTTTTGTGGTTGAAACAATTTTGATAACTTTTTACCATATGCTGTTCTGCATAATATGGACCTATGACTATTAAATCTAGTGATAGCTTGGATACTTGTGCATTAGTTTGGGAATCCTCAAAGGATACTATCTAGAATGTCATTATTTATGTATAATTTAATATTCTGTCATCAGTATTAAGTTTTTAACTAGTTTGTTAATCTGGAGTAAAATCTATGCGTGAGCAAATATCATAGCTACCTATATATAAATTTCATAGCTTTATATTTTGCTACACATTTCTTATATAAAATTTAAACAGTCTTATTGTAAGAATTATATGAAGTGTTTATCTTGTATATCTTTAAATAGGTGTCCTTCCTGATCATCTGAAATTGATTTAAAAATATTTAATAGAAATTACATTTTTTTTTACTGAAAAACTAATTTGCATTGATTAAATGTGCATATTAACCATTAATCTAATGAACAAAATTATAAAAAATCTAATGTAAAAAAAAAAGTTTCTCAGGAATTCCCTTTATTGGGAAAAGTTGGAAGCTGTTGGGTGGCAGTAACATCACCATGGTCTAAGGAATGACAAATTCTTTTTTTTTTTTAACTTGTAAAAATATATAAATTCATGACTTTTCTCATCATTTTTGATAATTTCTTTAATGAATGAATTTTGGATAGTGCAATTTTTTAAAAGTAATTTTGGGGGAATCGTCAGAATGTCTACTGCATATCTTTAAACTATTTTGGTTTTGATTGTTGGAAATATGTTTGATATTTTGAAAACAACAAGAAAATTAACAATTAATTGCATTAATTTTGCAATAAATTTAATATTACTTTGCACACAAAAATAAGAAAGTTCATTTTCGTGCAGATTTGCAGTAGAACATTAAATAAGGTTTTTACTTTTTATGATATTATGACTGTTGTAATTTTTTTTATCTTTCAACATAATTTGAATAATTAGTTCTGACAGATGAAGGAGGTATCATTGTTAATTATCAAGATCTCTTTATTTCTAAATTGGCTTTGTATCTTGTTTAAATTCTTTTATCGCCAATCAAGAACATTTTTTTTATTGGAAGTTTGTGCCAAATAAATTTCTAAATCTACTAATAGTAATTGAGTTGATTAAAAAATGTATTAAATTTTAAGCAGTAATAGTTAATGCATTCAAGTTTCTGTATATTCATGCTGCTAGTTTGGTGGTATTTATTTCATGTATTCCATTCTGTATTTGAAATTAATAAAGCAATTGTTTGTTTCAGATTACAGCAAGAACTAATGACTTTGATGGTAAGTTCTTTAAGCATTAGAGAAAAGTTATTTAATTTTTTTCCATTTTCGTTTTTTTAATTTAATTTGTGCTGGGTATCTCAAAACTGTATTTTTACAACTGATAAATAACTAATTTTTCGCTTCTTATAAATTTAACTAATTTGAAATAATGCATGAAGCCAGATTAACTTTGAGAATAAAATTTTTAATGTAATATATTTCAAGTACTAGAACATACGAGAGACTTTTATATATTGAATTGGGAACATATTTGAGCAATGTTGAACTATTTTGAGAATGTTTGGAAGAAATGATTTGAAACACTATTGCTATCAGTAAACTCGCAAGTTAAGCTAGGTTGATAGAAGTGTGCAATCAGAGTTCAAGTTTTTATCATATTCTTTTGTCAGTATCATCTTCATTGCAAGCAAGAAATATTCATGAAATGTAACTTTTTTGGTAACTGTTCTTTAAAATGTTATGGCCACTTTCTTTCGATACTCCTGTTTCATTATATTTTGCTATGCAGATATTTTTGGATTTTGATAATATGGTTAATCGTTTTTTCCTCCTTTGTAAAGCTCAATAATGTATGTTGTCTTTTGAAATGTTTATGAATGTTCTGAACAGTTTGATCTCTATTCCTCAGGGTTTGTACTCCTCCTGAAATTCCTGAAAAACTCCTGAATTTTGCTTTTTCTTCCCAAGAGCCCTGAAAATTGTGTTTTTTTTATCCTGATATTTCTTTTTGTCTCCTGAAAAATTACAATTGAAGATCAAAAGATAAAATTATGATAAAACATAAAAATGACGTTTCCATTTTTTCTTATTGATAGAAAATTGCTGGAATCTGGAATTCTTACTTCTGACCTTACTTAGCGCGAAAGAGTCTACCGCGCATGTTCCGACTCGCTGCAATCGGGAAAGATGGGAGAATTGATATTTAGTATACTTTTTTGCTAATTTTATAAAAATTGTCCACACTACCCCTTTCTTCCCTACAATTGTTTTTTTTTCATGTTATCTCCTATATTTTCCGTACTGTACTCCTGAATTTTACTATCATATATACAGTATGAATCCTGTTTCCAGTGTGAGTGACCAAATTGCATAAATCTGTTTGAAATACTCATCTAATGTAGTTTTATATTTCAGTTATAATTTTTAGTAGCAATTGGGTTTAATTTTTCTTTGTTTACTTCTTTCTGATACTCTTAATTATATTGGATCTGTTACATTTGAAATGAATGTTGAAATGGTTACCCGCTTTTAAAATATGTGTACACTTGTTGGTATCACCTTTGCATTCCCCCCCCCCCCTCTCTTCTTTGTAACTATTGGCAAATTTCAAATTGAGCTTGAAATCTACAAATTGGAATCCCAGTCAACCCAAGTCAAACTTAGGCTTTTTAAGGGGATAATTTTAAATGTGCACACAGTACCCGCAGCATTTGAAATGGGCACCAGGCAGAATTTTTTAACTTAAAAAAAATCTTAGGACTTTATTAGCTACGAGCAGTCACCTAGTAGATTTGTTAATAGATTAATAGTAAGGAATCTGGATTTTTTTAAAGTACAGATATAAAGTAGAATAAATTGTGCTTGTATGCAGTGTCTACAACATCTGAAATGGCAAAGGTGGGATTTTTTTTTAACTTAAAAAAAAGTACTAGAGTTTCATTAGCTGTAGGAACAGGAATCGAGTGGCTTTGCTAGCACATGGAATGTAAGAATTTTAAGAAAATTGAGGGAGAACAGTTACTGTGCCGAAATGAAAAAATCCAAAGAAATATATGTCCGCCATTAGTAGCGAAGCTAACATTCTCGATTTGTTAAAAAAAAAAAAAAAAAAATCCATTCATTTGTCATCTTTTCTTCTAAGTATAAAGAAAATTCTGCTAAGCAGATGAAGTCTGATCTCGAAATAGCAAATTCAACCAAGCATTCTCCAAGTTGAGATTTTTTTTTTTTTTTTTAAAGATGAGAAACCAATGAAAATCTTTCACTTAAGTGAGTAGGAAAAGTTCAAAAAAAAAATCTCATTAAAATAATTATTTAATAAATATTTTTAATTTTCAGTTTTCTTAATTCATGTAGTAGTCATAAAACTCAACAATAAAAAATACCAGCAATTACATCAATGATGTAGCTGAAGAGATTGCTATTAGAACTGCCCCACTTCATTGTTCAGGTTGCTTTAATGTTGACAAAATTAAGGGTGTTCTAACATATAGATACAAACAAATCTATGTTCAGGAATTAAATTACTTCTTATTCAAAATATTATTGATATGGACGTTTTTGACTAGCTGAATGTAATATATATTCTGTCTAGAATATAATTTAAGATGTTAGAGACAGATTTAATTTGAATGTTGTATAGAACACAAATAGTTATGTGTGTGGAAAAGTTAGTGGAATATTTGTATTTTGTATGATTGAAGAATGACAAAAAATAGATATGTCATAAAAATTCTTTTTCTGTTATTTCTTTCAGCGAGTTGGATTTTTAGGTTTTTTACCATTATCTAAAGAAATTTTTTCACTTTTTTTCTTCACACTTAGGTAGTTGATTTCTTTGTCGCGTCTGTTCACAAATAGGACATGTCAAGTGAAATAATGGTTGCGAATAGAGCATCACATTTTAAGAGTGTTAATTTCAGTACTAAATGAGAATGGGGCATCTTTCCTATAAAAATTTCCTATTTTTGGAAAAATTAGTTATTTGGTTTCTCATATTTAACAAAATATTTTTTTTCCTGTTAATTTCAAGTAATTATCTTCTAAAAAGTTTTGTGTTCAGTTTGTGGAATCGGAGGGACGTCAGTTTGAGACCCATTTAACAAAAACTCTTTTGTGTATTTAGGCCTGGTTACACCTTGAGCTTGTCATAGGTCAAATGTTCTCATGTTGGCATGGCATATAAATTTGGACAGTAGGAGGCCTTTTTAGGTATCATCTTGTCATCCAACCATGATTCGAAATTAAAAGATCCAACCTGAAATTGCTCTTTTGTAGCATCAAAATGGAACATTAATTTAACCAATCAATCACTCTATATTTTGGTGCTTTGAGTTATGCTAGAGGATAGTCATAAAAAGGGTACACAGCAATTACTTTCAGGAAAATCTTAAAAAGAATATTTCTTTTCACTTCTGGTCATAAATTTCTAAGCGTAGCTTGAGAAGCCTCATTTTCAATAATGTTGTCCTCAGTATAAAATAAAATAAATTCTAATCTAGCAAAGTGGTAAAATAATGGTGAAAATCAAGCTAATGCTTTCCTGCACTTATTTTTCAGACACGCATTGCTAGTATTTCAATTGTGACAAGTGGTATGCAGGGTTGTTGATTTTTTTATATTTTTTTCAAAAAAATCGATTTATTTGATTTAAATCGGATTTTTTTTGCTTTAAATCGAGATGTTTTTGACTTTAATGATTTTTTTAAAACTATACATATATATATATTTAACATTTGTATATTAGACAATGAGGCCTACAGTCATTGAATTATATATATATATATATATATATATATATATATAACAACATACCAGTCATTAAGCTCTTTCTTTTTGAAAAATTTATTTCAAACATGTAACAACTATTTAAAAAAAATATTTGCGAACTAAATATAAAGAATAATATACTTTTGAAATACAAGACAATTTTATTAAGCAGAAAAGGAAAAATATAATAAAAATTACATATCTTGACTATAGATATATTATTGTGTGTTAGAATATATAAAATTTTTAGATATAGCTCTTTTGGTCAAGCAAATTTTGCACAAGTGAGAAGCAGGCTGCATCAAAGGACTGAAAATCCTGTTCCCCCTTTTCAAAAATAAGAATTATCCTTCTCTACCCTTTATTGGACAATAGACTAAGGATGTCTTGGGAATGTTGCAGTCTTGCAACAACTAAATAGCATACTCTTCTCCTCTCCCCTTTCAAGTATTTGGATTAGGGTTTATTTCACCTTGACCTTGAGAATAGACTTCTTCTTATAAGCATAAAAAATTAAAGAAACAAGTAACTAGGTGACAAGTCACTGAAATTTTCTGAAGTAACTTTTTTCTAACCTGGACTCAAATGTGTTTTTTAAATATAATTTACACTTCAACCATTCTATGTGCTTGTTATTTATAATAAATAAAGTTTAATATTTATTTAAGCGAGAATTTTAAGAAAATGGAAAAAATACATAAAAGTGACTATTTTTCAAAAAATTCTCAAAATTCAGTAAATTACGTTAGACATAAGAAACAAAACTTCATTAGAACAGAAATCATTTTCCCTTTTCGATGGTGTATCTTTTTTTCGTACAATTATCCAAAAACATGCTATTGAGAAATTAGAGCAAAAAAAAAATCACCCCAAACAATACAAAACAATAAAAAATTTTCTAAATGAATTTTTTAAGGCTTCGAGGTGCATTGAGTCACCATCAGCTGTGTGCCAAATTTCATGACTATAAGTGTGATAGATTTGTCTGGACATCGCACATACAGACATTGCCTTTTATAATTATAAATCATAGTTTAAATTGTGCTATGTAGATGTTTGTATGGTTGAAATCTACAAGTTGGAACACACTCTTAGTAAAACGGCGCCATCGCGCCAAGTCGCCAAAGCAAGATGGTAAACAACCGTGCATCGGTCACAGTTAAAAGTTAATCGTTTAATCTTTTTTCGAACCCATTGCGTTTGTGGTTTGTCGTTGCACTATCTCCCGTTTTAAATGTAGAATTTCAACAGAACTACTAGCTTTCCTAGCTCATTGAATGTACGGAATATGTTACTTTAAATTATTCTAATGAAGCGGGAAAAATAGCGCTCGCGATGCCTGCGGCATCTGAAGTGGGCACCGGGCAAATTTTTTTAACTTAAAAAAACATCAGCGGCTTTGCTTTCAGCAAAGTGGGTTCCTAGTAGCTTCGCTAGCTTAGTGAATGTACGGAATTAGCTTCTTTTAATTACTCTAATGGAACAGCAGAATATTTGCCCTTAGTAGCGTTCAAAACAAGTACAACTTCGAAAATTCCATGCAAACGATTTTCATTACAAGGCAAAGAAAAATCTCTCAATTGTATGATCGGAAAAATATATAATCACTAAATAAACCCAAGTTATATTTGTCATTTATTTACTAATTGAAATCATACTAATTAAAATACATTTTATTATTTAATTAAATATTTAATAGTCCGTGTAGTGTGTAAACAACTCAAATCACGCAAAACGCTTGCCATGACGTAAGCAATCTAGCCGATGGGTTGCCAATGGAACTAATCCGCTCGATTCCTCAGGTAACCATATTGGCGATGAAATCTGTGTGTTTCATCTTGTAGATACCAACCATTTGTATTTCTTTTGGAACATTTGTAAATATTCCTTAATTATCTTGCATTTGAACATTATTGCAATATAAAAACTTCGTTTTCCCCAACACTATTTAATTTCCTCCAATATTAAAATGAAACTCAATGCATTTTACTATGTTCTTTCTTTGTGAAAATGATCCTTTCACACTATTTATTTTATAAAAAAGGACCATCTCATACTTTGCATTTTATTGTGTTGCTCATTAGTTTTATTTAAGATCTTATTTGCTTGTGTTCTCAAAAATTAAGATATGGAAAGTACTCTAGTTACATCAATTCATTGAAATATTTTTTGATTTATATTTTCTTTCTTTAAATATACATTTAAAAATATTTTAAAATCAGCATTTAAAGATACATGAAAATTTTTATTTCATTAAAGCAGATTAACTTGATATTTAAAATAAGCGATTTAAATCGGTGATTTTTTAAAAAAAAAATCAGTTGATTTAAATCAATGATTTTAATCAACTGATTTAAATCGCTGCAACCCTGGTGGTAGGTAATAAAAAATTTGACTGTTAGAAATAAGTTTGAAACTATAGTCTATGGTGCTGTCTGGTTTTCCACTATTTTTCTTTTTGCGCCACTCTGAGCGTCATGCCAACTTTTGTTTTGGGTGAGCAGCAATCTTTTTCTTGGTCTCCTGCGCATGCGGTGCATCTCAAATAGGAGGGATTGTGCATGCGATGCCTGTGGCATTTGAAGTAGGTGCTGGGCAATTTTTTTAACTTGCAAATAACCGTCGGCTGCTTCGCTCTAGCAGCAAAGCAGGAACCTAGTAGTTTCGCTTGTTCATTGAAAATGTAAAGCATTAAAACGATCAGAATAAAACATATAGGAAAACACTGAAATGAAAATGCTGGCTATCAAACTTTGATCCATACACTACCCTAAAACAACAACGTTGTCGGTTGTCTTAAGCTGAAGGAAGTGGCGATGCGCAAGAGACCAATGAAAAGATCGCTGTGCATCCAAAACAAGTCAACTTCGAGGT
Organism: Araneus ventricosus; assembly: GCA_013235015.1. NCBI lineage: Eukaryota > Metazoa > Arthropoda > Arachnida > Araneae > Araneidae > Araneus > Araneus ventricosus. Next base: position 8,469 of record BGPR01009600.1, read on the forward strand.
GTGCATCTCTTGGCTATTAACAGTTGATGAAACGATGTGGCAGGAAACAAAACTGCACTATACTCTACAGTTTAACCATAAGTTTATTGGATAAAGTGAACGAATATTTTTCTCCCTTTTCAAAAATGTTCAGCAGCTATTTTCTTTTTTATTCGGATATATGTTAATGACATCTAATTTTTCATGGGCAAATCTAATGCATTATATGCTTTTGTTTTGAAAACTAGAAGAAAAGGGGGGAAGCATAACACTAGACTCATAATCCGTTTTTCTTTTAAATCTTAATTGATATCATTTTTAGTAAACAGGAATCTTACCGTTAAAACTTCCAATGAGATTTTATTTACTACATGTATAAAGTTTTCCTTATATTTCTTTCATCAGTCAGAGGGAGGGACTTTTATGTCAATAAAATGAGTCTTTGTTAAAACAAAGGGTACTACAAAATATGGCTTTGAAAAATAGCTGGGAGAGTACCAGGTAGATTCCTTTCATTGAACACATTTTTGAAAAATGGTTTTATTGTGCTTTTCTAAAATAAGCATTCTCTCTGCATTAACTGCCATCATAACTAGTACATTTTTGCTTTCTCTCTCTCTTTTTTAATTACCTCTAGCTCAGTGAATCATGAATTGTTTTGGAATTAAAATTTATTTTCGTGTATATAATATCAAATTTGTCGTTGTGTAAGGTATTTTTGTACCCTACATAGTATTTTATACACTGATTATTTTTCTAAATTTAGATTTTTCCAAAATTTAAATTGATACCTACTCCGAATTTGAATGATGGCTAAAATTTCAAAGATTACATACTTCCAGCATCTGCTGATAATAAATTAACAAGCCACTTTCATTTCTACATCTGTTATAATAATAAAAAATGTATACATTACCTTAGAGTAATTTTTCCATCTTATCAATTCATTAAAATTTGTAATGTTTAATTGTGTATAAATAAGTCCATGCTAATTTTGCTGTGACGTGTTTGTATTTATTTTCAAATAGCAAAGCTTATCCAATAAATACTATCTTAAAATGAAAAATATTTCCTTGTCATTCTGCATTGCAGTTCTTAAAATAAAACATAAAAGTAAAAAATGGATTAATGTTATTCAAAGGAGTTATGCATGATGTTGATTTTTATTTTGAAATTTTCAGGAAAGGCTCTGTCGTTTTGAATTTTAATAGTGCGTAGGACATAATATATTTATTGCTGAATAGGCTTTGTATTAAGTGAACACATTCACTGTCACCAACGCACTGGCGTGTCCAGAACCTATTATCTAATTAGATGACCCCTTCTATACTGTAGTTAAGAGATGGCAGAAAAGGGGTAATCTAATACGTCTAAAAGATTTGTGCCCGTCTAAGACTAGCTTTTAGCCCTCCAAACCTATATCGTATCCCATTGTCACAGATTTACTAACGAAAGTTGCAGTAGAAAATCTCATGCACGTTGGCAGAGTGCTTAAGAAATTTAAAAAAAAAAAAAAAAAGCATGAAAAACAGAACTGATGAATCATCAGTTGACACTAATCTTCATTTAATAGTAATCTTACTTTTAACAATTACTTTTATTTCGCCAGAGTAAAAATAAGGCAAAATCCACTAACAGAAAAAAATACATTACCAAATACAAAATAAAAAAATACTCAAAGGAAATAATAAAGAAATAAAATTGTAACTCGGCTCAATTTATGTATAAAAAACGCCATGAATCAATTGCCACGAATTTTCATTTTCATAAATTTACCAAGGGTATAATGAAAATAAACCAGCGGGAGTGGTCTCCCTTAAACTTTCTCGTATACTCCTAACACATGTAGAGAAAACTAGAATAATAAAAGGCGTCAAATAAACTTCCGTCGCAAGTAAACCAAAGTTGGAACCACGCGTGGTTTGAAGGATCAAAACAAATTCAAATCCTCTGCTCATTCTTTTGCGCAACAGGACCTGGCGAGACTCCCTAAATGTTTGCTTCCTTACAAAATCACTCCAGAATTTGTTTTTGGCAAACTGCCAAGTTTCGGAGCGTCCCTTCCTTGCACAGGCATTGCCACTAGTAGGCATGCGCAGGGAGTTAGTTTCAAAATTGAACAAGTATGCGATTATACAGACCGACAGACAGTCAACCCTTTGACGGATTTGGCCCAAAATTTTATACGGACCTACATTCATGACGATAAAACTGTGTATAAAATTTTATCCATCTGGCTTTTCAAGTTTTTGAGTTATAGCGTTCGCATGACCCCGAACATACAGACAGACATACTTCCCGTTGACGGATTTTGTCCAAAATTTGATAGAAACCTACAAATTATGTTTAAAGACCACATACCAAATTTCATCCCCGTAGCTCTAATAGTTTTCGAGTTATCGTTTTCACAGACACAGACACACATACAGACACACACACAGACAGACATAATTCCAAAATTGTGTTTTTCGGAATCAGGGAGGTCTAAAACGTGGAGATTCGTCAAAATCTCGAGTTCGAATTTTTTGACGATTACAATACTTTCTCTTTGTATACTTCGTATACGAGAAAGTAAAAAGAAATGAAACAAATGAAGTCATTTTATTGAAATTTATTCTAATCCAGCATGAATAAGTGAAATTTACGACCCCATAAACTTTTAATTTTTGCTTAGCTTTAATTAAAAAAAAAAAAAAAAAAACTGTCCAGAGTTGAATAACAGAAATTGGATTTGTACTTTTGTTAATGACAGAGCAAAGGGGTGTGTTTATTTTAACTCCACCAGTGTTACTTCTACATCTGGACAATTATATATATATATATAGATAGATGGTTTGAATCTTCGGCGTGAATAGTAGTATTTAAAACACTTTTGACATACTTATTTAGGAGATATAAAATTTGATCCTTGTGGAGAAAATTATTAAATCTGAAACACTGAAAGAAGTAAATTCTGAAATGAAAGAGCTAATTAAAATTAAACATAACTAAAAATTTTGTATAAAAAGGTATCTTGTTTTTTCCCCATTTCAGATGTCTGGAGATAAGGGAATATCTGCATTTCCTTCCGAAGAAAATATTTTCAATTGGATTGGGACAATTAATGGAGCTCAAGGAACAGTAAGATAATTATATTCCATTTGATTTAAAATATGGAAAATCCATTTAAGATATATTTACTTCTCTTTCCCCAAACATTACATTTCGTTGAAATCTGATTTACTTCTGATGCATTACTTTTTAGGTCTATGAAGGTCTGACCTACAAATTGAAATTAGACTTTCCTAATAATTATCCATACAGTCCTCCTCATGTCCGGTTTACTACTCCATGCTTTCATCCAAATGTAGATGATCATGGAAATATTTGTCTTGATATTCTTAAAGAAAAATGGACAGCACTGTATGATGTTCGTACAATTTTGCTGTCTCTCCAATCTTTGTTAGCAGGTAATTATAGTGTGTATTTTATTATCTACTAGTTGATATATCTGGCATTGTTCAAGATAAAAATATTTTCATGTTTGTTTTTTTAAAAATAAATGTTTGATATTTTTAATATAAAAAATAGTGTTATTTAAAATGTAATACAGAAAATCGGTTGCACCAAACAATTTTTAAATCTTGTAGCTTCTTTTAAAAACTACAGACTCTACCAAGCGATTTTTAAAAAACCATTGAAAATTAAATGTTTTTCATGAGTTATTTGTAATTTTTTAAGAATGATACAAAATTAAATTAAACATTGGAAAGTGGCACCTCAGAAGCAAATAAATAAAATAATTTTAAATATGTATAATATTTTCATTCATTAGGATTGTCATTTTCCATGCATAGAAACATAGTTTATAATTAACTAGCAGCACCCTCACAGCACTCCCTGTGCTATCATGATTTAACCCCCCCCGGGGGGGGGGAGCCCACAGTGACATAAAATAAAGTTTTGAAAATGAAACCAAAACAAAGTTTGTATTATTGACTTTGCCCTGCTTATTTTTCTATGGGACAATGACATTTAAATTGTAGGAAAACAGTACCGAGTATTTAAACCTAAACAATATAAAAAAATTACAATGCGAAATTCGTTAGACAGCAAGCAAAATATGCAAGACAAAGAAATGTGTTAAGACATTGCTGAAGATTATATTTGAAGCCATTCAGTGAATACATCATTTTGAAAAGTAGGACGAATCTTATTTTATGATTTCTGAATGTGAGAGCATATGACGTCACCTGCGATCGGTGACGCAAACCAATGGATTGTGAAAATGCACACTGGGGAACATGACCTTGGTATAAATGCTCCATTGCGTTTTGCCTCTTGATTGGCGAAGAAACTCTTTGAACTCGTCAAATAAATAATTATGAATATATGAAAAAAGGCATTTTAACCATTCTTGTTTCAAGTCAGAGAAATGTGCCAGTTATTACTGCAAAAAATTGGAAAAAGATAAAATTATAATGTTAGATACAGGAATTTTAGTTTTAATTCTTAAAATTTTTTGGGAAAACTGACTATTTTTTAAAAATTTCTTAAAACTCAGTACACTATGTGTCAGACATTCAAAACAAATTTCATTAGAACGAAAATTGTTTGTTCTATCTTATTTATTATCTGCATTTATTTTCTTCTCACGATTATCAGAAATGATACTATGGACAAATATGTGTGAAAAATCACCCAAAATATTAAATAAAAAATTTTCTACTTTACATTTGGGCTTCGAAGTGTATTGAGTCATCATTATTACTACCTGTTTGCAAAATTTCATGGCTGTAAGTATGACAGATTTGTCTGGATATCACACACACAGAAACACTTCCTTTTATAAGTATAGATGAAAAAAATAACTGTTTAATTGCTATGGAAGCTTCGCTAAAACCTCCCTTGCGCTTCATAGTATTTGTGAACAAAATCTGAAAATCTATGCTGTAGTTTGGATTTCTATAGCATACAAACTATTCATGAATTTTAAATTTTATTTATGTTGATTTGCTTCATGCATTGCTAAATAGAGTAGAACCCCTCTAATCCGAACTAATTGGGGTGTCTGTTCGGATTACAAAAAATTCGGATTACCCGAAATTCCGATAAAAAGTAGAAAAGAAAAAGATGTGTGCTAAAAAAATGTAAGTTATAAGTGTTCAATACTACTACCTCTTGAATTGTTTTATTCAAAAGCAATAGAAAGGGAATATGTCTCCCCTTTTCATTAGAATAATGGAATAATCATGGGTGCCACTCTTCAGTCCTGAGGACGGAATTCTGTCTTTTTAAAAATTCGGCGGACTGAATTCCGTCTCGGTAAAAAATCGGTGAACAAAATTCCGTTTTCCACCCAAGAAAATTTTCAACGATTTTTATTTCCTTGTAGAGTACTAATTCCTGGACATAAGATAAAGCAGAACATTTTTTCTGCCAGAAGAATATACCATGAGAATTTGAAGAAGGAAAAAAAATAAAACAATTTTCAAAGCAAGCACTCACTAGCAGCACTCCAAAACAGACAGAAACTTCAACTCATTCTGAGCCAGAAGGATTAAATAAAAGAAAAGCTCCCTCTCTTATACAAGATAAAAATGGTAAAAAAGTTTGCCCAAACCCCAAGTCTGACCACAAAGTGAAAGAAAATCTTAAGGCTACAAAAATAGCAAACTTTTTTTTTTATGAAGAAATAGAAAATATAAACTGAAAAAGAAATTTGTTTTATTGATAATAATAATAAGTAAACCTTTATTTGGGTGTAAATATGTGTTTAATAAAAAATGTTTTTAAATATTGCTTTAGAAACAATTGAAAGGCTGATTTTGTTAAGTATCCATATATTTTCTCCCTTTATTATATTGAATTGATAATATTTATTTAGTTGCTTTATTTTTTAATATATTTTTTTTGGTTTATGGGGTAACATTTATATAGAGTTTTTTTCTTTTAATTCTGGTAAAGAACACTAGACTGTGCAATTTTTTTTTTCTCTTAAAAGTTCAGTCTTGCAAATTTTGAAGAGTGGCATCCATGGGAATAATTCCCATTCTGAAGCTGCAAATGTGCTAGAAATAGCACTGCGATATATAGAGCAGAGTGAAAATGCGACATCAACAGAGATTATGTTTGAGATGTTGGAATAATATTGCTTCCACGTCGAGAATAACATCACTTCATCAGACAAATTTCTTCACCCCAAAAGATTGTTAATGTTAATGTGCATGCGACGTGTTAATGCAATGTGTTTTTATTAAATGTAAATGTGATCCTTGAATTATTGCATTAGTTTCTTCAATGTGTACAAAATTATGCATGCTGAAAAAGCACTTTTTTGTTTTTAGTATGTATAATTTAATCTTTTCAATTGCATATAATTTTCGAAAATAAAATCGGTTTGGATTAACCGGAATTGTTTTTGTTTAAAATTGCTTTTTAAAGGGAACTATGAAAATCAAATTATGCACTTGAGATTCAACTGAATTTATATTCCCGACGAACAAGCTACTCAAAGAGGGTGGCTAGTATGTAATACACTGAAACCCCTCTACAGTGGTCACCCACTGTTCCAAGGAAAATTGGCCACTCTAAAAGGTTATTATGTTTGGGGGTGGGAGTATAAAATATTTAAATGAGACCTTATTCGTCATTTCTGATAAATCAAATTTTAAAAATTATCCAAAGAAAAGAAGGACTTTATCCGAAAATTTCTCTCTATATATTTCGTTTTTAGAAAAAAGATAAAATTAAGTAACTGCCCCCCTGCTGGCGCCGCCCCTGAAAATAAACGAAACCTAAATTGATTGCAACACTAATGGTAAAAGATTTTCAGCATAAAACTGTTCTCCATTTGTCTTTATTTTATTTTTCAAATTCAATTTTGTTTCATTTTAACAAACACATTAATAGTACATTCAAAATTGCTTGTCATACGTTCGGCTTTTTTGTGCCTGTACAGTTAGTGTCGCATGACATGCTACAAAGAAAAATTGCTTTTTTGAAAGTGAATTTGTCGCTACTTGAACTTCTCATTGTTATATTCCATGGTTATTTTTTGTATTTCTGAATATTGCTACATAAATATATTATCAGAGAGTATTTTGTTTTCATTTAAAACTTGGGTACATTGCACGGAAAACTGAAAATCGGTGAATGGGATGTCACATGTATGCCCACCGGTAGGGCAAGCAAAAACTGTAGACTGACAAAAATATTTTGAATTCAGGATAGAACATATATATATATTCAGCAATAAAAAAGGCCTTTTTTGGGTCGGAAATTTAAAAAAAAAATCCGACCAAGAAGGGGTTAACCAGAAAGACAATACTTCATTGTGAAACAAGTTGAGCAAAAGTTAATTCCCTAGTTAAAAGGTTAAAAACTGAATTTAACACATTAAAGAAGTTTCCTTATAATGTTAAGATTTCAACCATTTTTCTTTCTTTTAGAGCCAAATATTGATAGCCCTCTTAATATACAAGCTGCCCAGATGTGGAAGGACCAATTATCATACAAAGTTATTCTCCATGAGAAATATGAAAATGATGTGCGGAAAGCACAAAAATTGTGAAGTTCCTCAAAACTTCAGAATTTTTTAAGTCTATAATTATTTGCATGTTTGTACATTTTTTTTTTTTGTCTTACGATTTTATCAAAGAAAGCAATGTGTATACAAAATGATTTTTTTAACCTTATATCATTTGTTAATACTGCAATCAATGCAAGAAGTTTTAATATATTTTATTAAATCTATTTCCAGTTTTTAAGTAAATCTTTAGTATATTTTGTAAATTATTGATTTTGAATGTGTTCAGTCCTTTCATAAATTGTTTGAACACCAGACTTTTATATACAAGAGAATTAGCATTTTTGTTTGGTCATTTTAAGAAACAAGCAAACTTTTTAATCATCAGTTTTGTGATGACAAAAGTATAATCTAAGAAGCTTCATTGCCATCTTTTAAAATATTATTGTCATTTAAATTTTATAATTGATGAACTTTAGAATAGTATACTTTTATCTGTGATTTCTTTTGCAGCACATTTTCGTCATTGTGCAATATAAAGTACTAAATTGTGGGTAATGAATTTCAGTTTAAAAAGTGCAAGTGCATAAGTCATTATTTCTTAAAAGTTTTCTGATTGCTTCTAGTGTCAATTATATTTTAGAAAAATGTATGTCAAATTTTTCATGGATTTTTGGGGAGGGGACTGCTTATATTTATAAAATGTTTTGGAGTAAGTTATTTCACTCCTACTTAATATTTATGCTATTGTATGTGATTAAATCTATGTAAATGCAATAAGTGTAATATTTCGTTTTATCATTTTCATTTGTAAATATTCAATTATACTTATTTTAAAATTGACTGCTGATGTTCATGTGTGTATCATTTGTTTTTAATTGGATATCACTATCTTTTGTGTCTGCTTTCTAAAGAATAAATATGAGACAAATTACTTTCGTGTTTTGTTAAAAATGAATTTCAAAGGAAACACAAGTGCAATTCCGATTTTTTACTTGGATCATTATTTATAGAAGAATAAAAAAAAACTAACCCTGATGATAAGTTCAAAGAAAATTAGAGAAATTGCAAAATTATTCCTAGGAAAAGAAAATATTTAATTAACTTCCATGCCTTATATGTTATACCCCACAAATGAAATAAAATGTCCAAGCATACATTCACAAAGTGGCATTATAATAGTTTATAAAATATACAAATGCTAAATTCCTTAAAATTCTTCATTAGTATGGATGATACTCAATATTACTTATAAGTTTTAAAGTCTGAACTCTATAAGGGAGCAGTTGAATTGTTTTTCTTAATTTTAGCTTATTATACCACAAGAATTGTACTCCCATTCCTGTATATTATTTACCTTTTTATGTTAATTTTGGTATCTATGGCCTTATTCTACAGATATAAATTATGATCACGATGACATCTATGAAAACACTACTTCAATTACCATATTCTCATATATCGTCACTTTCATTCAACATAGTAATTTAGTTAAGCTTATGAATAAACAAAACGAATGAATTATCTACCAAGAACTTGAAAATTCAATTTCATTCATTTAGATCCTACAGTAATTAGCAAATTTTAATTGTACTAAAGATAGTACAGAATAGAATATCTGAACTCATTGGGGTTTTATGATCTGATATCCATTGCAAACCTCCAATCTTGAAAGGATGTCCTGTTTTTCACATGAATTCAAGTTTTATGTTTCTTTAAAATGGTAACTTCTAGTTTACATGGGAATTTCTGAAATGTGCAAAAGTTGTATAGTTTTTTTTTTTTAAACCTTGTCCAACCTCTGCTGATCTATGGATAAATGCAGCTATTTAAATCGGAAATCCGAAAAAGGTAAAAATTGCAAATTTTGATTTTTTCCATTCATACTGGAATCCAAATTATAAGATATTACATTATTTTTCAAACATGGAAACTTGAGTAGTTTATAACCCTTTGCGGTTGATGCCACCACTGTGGCGGCATTCGCAAGTCTTCGTAGAAGTGGGTGCCGCCAGCATAGGGGAATGTCATTCATGATTACCTGGCGTTACCTCTACTTTGAAACCATGTCTTCATATTGGTGATTGTTTTATAAAATATCGCACAAATTCTGTGTTTTAATATCGATATATTAACTTTAAATCCCATACGGAAAATAACTGAAACTCGAAATTTGCTCCGACCTGCTGGCATTCCCATCGGAGAAATCTGTGGACCGCAAAGGGTTAATACAGCATGTATAAGTAATTTGTAACAATACAAAATATTTTCAAGCTACTGTTTCATTTCTAAATCAAAACTTTGTTTTGCCATTATTTAATTCAAGAATGTAGTTAATTACTAATCTACTTGTTCATCTAAGTTTCGCATTTGAATAGCTCTAAAATTCAAAATGATATTGAGGCCAATAAATTCTAACACTGACTGTGCTTTAGTTTTAAAAAAAATATTAACTTACTATTTTGATCTCTCATTTTCAGGGATGAGACTCTTTTTTTTTTTTTTTTTTTTGGAAAAATTGCAATTTAAATTTTTTTTTTCTTTAAAAATCCCGTTTTTTTTTTTTTTTTCTCCTGCAAAAACTTACTTTTTCTTCCGAAAATTCCGCTTTTACACAAAGAAAAGAAACCTTCCTATCTTACGTTTTCGACACCGGCTAGGAAACTAGCCGATTCATCTTCTACTGACGAATCAACATATACCAGCAAGCTCTACAAGGATGAACATTCCAACATTCAGTGCCATTCAAAGTATTAAGTACCACCTTTTTGCAGAAGACAAAACCTCTGGCATATTTTGCAAAAAGAAAGATTTTTTTTTGCATGAAAATATTGAAAAAAATTAGTTGAAAACTTAAGGTCATCTTGTAGGGCATACCAAGATGAATAAAAAAAAACACGGAACAAAAACAAATAAACTACATAAAAAAAGAAACTACTGTCAAAAGAGGCAGCTAAAAAGTTGTGTGCAAATGCAGCAAAAATGCAGAGAATAAGACATAAAAAAATTTTCTCAAAATAAAACATTTACCTAGAATTCTAGAGATAGTGTCGTCCCGACAACTATGTCAGTAATTAAACAGAGAGATACTAATGAAGACTACAAAAAAAACTTGAGCCTTTATTGAAAATAAACTTGCACTGGATGCAAACACATCCTTTATTGAAGAAAAATCTGTCGAAGGTAGGAGCCCTCCAAAACAAGGGGTGAAGCGTGTTAATGGAGATCTGTTACCAACAAAAGCCACACAAATAAAAAAAAACGAAAGAAAACTTCTTTAACAATTAAGGAAATGTTTCAAATAACAATAATGCTAAATGAATCTGTCATTGTAACTACAATTTCTCGACCCCTCTCACTTTATAAGGTGTAAAATCATTGTGCTGTTACTTTTTCAAAAATGTATAAAAATAAAAGAAAACAATTCAGTATATGATACATTATTATAATTTATAAAGAGCTAATACACTTTACACAATGGGGAACTTCAGCATTTTTTTAAAATCTATCTAAAATGCTTCGAAACAAACAATAACATTAAAAAAAAATTCTAGACAGTTTTGTTTTTTAAAAAATTTGCAATCAAAGTTCGCCTCTCAGAAAACGATCCATTTTGGCGCGAAACGGGTCTGACGTCATAGTTTCCCAACAGCGGAGACACACGCTTGCTTCCTGTTCACTCTCTATAGAGATTCTCTTTTTTTTCTTCTATATTTTCTGACTATCGCATCAGATAAAATGTCTGCAAGATGCAAGTATTGTATTGTTCCTAAATGTAGTAATACAACTCTAACGGCACCCGATAAATTATTTATCAATGTGCAAAAAATTATGTTATTCGCAAAAAGTGATGTAAAGCAATGAAGAGAGATCCGAAGCTTAATCCGTAATTATCAGCAAGCAGCATTCGTCATGTCTGTGGAGATAATTTTGATATGAGTTATTAATCTATATTATATCTATTAAAATTGTATATCATGAAGCACAGTAAATTCAGAATTCGATATCTTTTTTGTTTTTAAAAGAAATAGAAGGTGAGGTTAGCCGCCCCCCCCCCCCCAAAAAAAAAGATTTTAAAGCAAATAGTTAAATTTAATTAGTTTTTTCCCCATTTGATTACATGGAATTTATTTTTCTACCCTTTGAGGGGCCCCTCAAAGGTAAAAATATAGAAGATCCCACCTTCTTTAAGATTCTTTTTTTTTTAAAAAAAACTTGCTCTTGTTATTTTATTGCATAAATTTTTTCAATGGATATTCAAATGTTTCTTATATTTTTTAAAAAATTACAGTACTATTGAAAATTGATAAGAATATCTTAAAAATTAGTTTAAATTCATGACTTTTTTGATAATGAAATTCGTTTTCATTCGTAGTTCAACAAAATAATTCACAGAATTAATTTTTAATGCAAAATAAATCCTTTATATTTAATGAATGTATTAAAATCAAAATTTGTCTTCAAAAAGTTAAAGAAGTATGAGGTGAGGTTAGCAGGGGAAAAAAAATAGATATTTTAAAGCAAATGGTTAAATTAAATTTTTTTCCCTCTATTATCCCCTTTTTTTGATTACATGGAATTTACATTTTAAGAAACCATTGATACCCCATAACAATATCAGGAAGTACTGTAAAGAAGAGCCTTGAATTTCATATTTGTTCTGTTTTTTTATATAAGATGTGGTTAAAAGCATAGGTACCTGTATGAGCTCGTATTGAAAGATTACGTGGTAGCGACGTGTAGTTTTAAGGTTCTATTGTTGATTAAGGTTTATAAATAGATTTAATATTGTTTCTATTTTGGCACCGATTTTAAAAAGAATTATTTTATACTTTTCAAACCACGGTTTTGTTTAATTTTTTAAAAGTTTATTTTTTCACATAAAAAGTTAAGCTCGGACACATACATGGAAACTAGCTGGCCTTTAGCGGTTTCCTGCTTTTTTAAAAAAATTTATGCCGATTCATCCACACGGGGATAGTGATGATTTAATAGCATTACTAGAATTAATTTATTTCTTCATTTTCAGTGGATTTTTTATTATGGGAGTTTTAAAGATTTCCTATTTTTTTTTATGCCAAATTCGGTTAACATTAAAAAGAAGTTAAGCTAGAATTCATTTTGTTTCATCGGTTCTGTTTTTTATTCTTCTTATTATTTTTTAAGCACTTTGTCTATCTACAAATTAGTATACACACCATGGGATACTGTTTGGATTCTGAGTTATGACAGGTTTTTTTTTTAGCTAAGTTCAGCATTTTATTTTATATTGTTTCATTGAAGAAGATTGCAAGACAAAAAAAGGAGAAATTTTACTGTTGTGCTTTTATTCCTTGTATCTCGGCCATCATAAAATCGGAATTTTTCTTGAAATACATTGCCATCATTGTAGAATCAATCCTCGGCAAATTATCCGATTTACTGGGTACAAAACCAATATCCATTGTGAAATTGAACGCTGAATGGTTGAAAAACCAAAAACTTCAGTTTTAAAATGTTAGCTGGTACAAACGCCTTGATTCAAAGCAGGGCACTAAAGTAGCGAAAGAAGGAAACTTTGACGTCAGAATCTACTCGGCCAATGAGAGTGTGTTTCGGATTGCATCATGATTCCTGCTATTTCAGTGCATCCTTCGCTCTCAATATTTAAATAAATAAATTTTTATGTAAAATTTCACTTGCATATTTGAAATTAGAATGATTTTTTCTACAAATGCGGATGGCTTTCACGTGTTTTTAAAAAATGCTGAAGTTCCCCATTGCATGAAGCAAAAGAAATTATTTGCCCTTTTTTTTATTTATTTTTTGAGCTAACTTTTATCAAAAGGCTATTAAATATAATTCCTCTCAGATTTCTGTTGGGTGAATGTTGCATCTCAGTGATGTACAAGTGGTAAAAATGTTTTAATATCTAATTTTGTATTTGAAGATGTTGTTTGTTAACTTTTAATGTGAATGATTTAATAATAATTTAATATTTTTCTTATGTATACGTACTGAATTATAAATAATTAAGTAATATTTTCATTATGTTGCATGTTTTGATGTTTTACTTCTTTCGCGTATAAATTATGGTACAAATTTTTTGCTCGCGTATGATTTCAGTCTTTTTGCTTTCTTGCCAATCTCATCCCTGCATTTTGCAACTCCAAGTTTTGTTACTTGGTAATTTAGTGAATTATTTGAATATGTAAACATCAATGAGGAAACTAGCAGTAATGGAATGTACCACATTATATTTCCATCAAATATGTTTACTAAAATAATAAATTTTACATTAACATCTCAACCAATATGTTATATAAATTGTTTTCCCGAGATTTCAAGTTTGATGAAGTTACACTGGTCAGAGAGGATTACCATTGTGATAATATAGATTATTCATAAAACATTAGGGAAAAGTTGCTTTATTGTTTACAAACTTACATAAAAACATTCTTAACTTATAAAGTTTACAAATGAACAATTTTTTGGATTATTTATTTAGAGTATCAATAATATTTAATGAATTACTATCCAAGTGACGATTGTCTTTTAATATAATAGATCTTTGAGGATAACCATCTACATCAACAAACAAGTACCTATATTCATATTTTGACTTTTCTCCCTAAAAATGAGAATAACATATTAGTAGAGTGGCATACTATAACATTTTCTTTTATGTGGGATTTTCAATATAACAGTGACTTAGTCATATTATATTTGTAATTACTCAAGAAAAATTCTTACTTGTCATATTTTACTCGTATCTCCCCTATTTCTGAGAAAACTTTTCAAAAGTCTTCTCAAAGATTATCATTGTTTGGAAAACATATTTTTGACCAAAACTTTCATTTGGGTAAAATCAGGACTGTAACAGAAGGATCTACTGTCATATAACAGATGTCAGAATTATGCTTGGTTTAATAGCATACTTACTCGCCAAGTTTTTTTTTTAAAGAACTCATTTGTTGCTGTTCTACCAACATGAAGGTCAACAGTGTACAACTTACTTACTATATTTATCCTATGAGGTGCATTTTAGTTCAACTAAGAACTCCAAATTAAGTTTTTTTTATTTCACCAAGGCTTCAAGAAATTGATTATACTCTTGTAATCCCTCAATGGTGGGCAGAGTAATTGGGCGCAAGAAATCTCAATTGAGAAAAATAATAGTTCAAACTTAAAATGTTAATCAATGTTTCGATCTTAAAAAAAGTTGCACTACATAATATAATGAAAGGTGACTACAAAATTTTAAAGCAAAGGGATTTTCAGTATTGTATATTAAGCAAGTATAGCAATTAAATTTCTTCTCTGCTAATGTAACAAGAATGCATTAATGATATATTCAGTCTTTTTCATGAATATACTAAAATGTTCTCGTATCAAACTGCTTTGAGAAGTTGCATGAAAATTAGAGATATGTAACTTCTAATAAATTAAAACTAAATTCTATATGTTCGTAAATGAATGAAAGAAAACTTACTTCAGCCATTTCTAAATGAACAGTTCCACTTTTTCTTGAGCCTTCTACATAAAATTTCATCCTCATATAATTTTTTCCATCCTTTTCATACACTAAATGGCTGTAATTAAAAATCTTAAATTAACTATGTATCAAATCTGTAATTTTAATCTCTTCAAAATTGAAATTATGCTCGTAGTAGAATAAAAATTTGAATTCAAAACCATTAGTTCAAATACAAATTATGTTAAAGTCATGATGTCAACATTATAAACTGTTGTTAACTGGCTTACAAACACTACTAATTATATATTTTATTAGCCGATATCCAACATAGGACAGATTGAATAAAAAACATTAACTTCACTAAAAATATCTAAATGATGTAAAGAAAATAACATTTGAAAAAGGTTCATTGAAATGTTTCATTTGATTGTATTTGCATTCTTCAGCAGTCTCAAAATAATAATAAACACATGCATTTAGCCTTAAGTTCAGAAAAAACACTAAATAATCAATTATCAAAAATCAATGATGGTCAAAAAAGAAATTAATAGAATGATATTAACACTTCATTTAGATATGTAATAAATTAGAATTTCCCCATATTTAAAATAAACCCATTTTGCCATTTAATTTTAAAAATAAATGCATTACTTCAATGATAAAATAAAAGTACTTCTACTTTAACTTAGAGTCAAGTAAATCTTAACATTTTATGAGCCCCGGTTTTCGGAGAATTACCCTTTGAAAAGTATTTAAACCTGCCAAGTATTTGTAACTCTCTTCTTATGATATGACACTTCCTGGTAACATGCACTGCCTTTGCATGCAAGATTTCACTCATGGCCATGGCTTCAACTAATTTTTGAAGAACATATTGTAATGCTTTATCTACATGAAATAATATGCCAAGACAAGAATAAATTAGATTTTTGGATTATCAATGACTGCCAACTCCTTTTAAGATGCCTCTAGAAATTACCCAACTGAAGTTTTTGTTATATATATACAGTAGTCACAGCTTGTAATGATAAAGGATGTAACAATCAATTGTACTGATCAAAATAGTGTGGAATGGATCTCCCATACCTAAACACAGAAAATCTGCCGGTTCTAGTGATCAATTTGCTTGTAGTGATCGATTTCAATGAGAAGACACCACAGAACATATGGATAATGAAGATGAAAAAAAGCCAGAAGAAAAACCACCATCAGTCCAAGAAACTGCAAGCCCTTCATCCAATACCATGCTGAATCTTTTGATGAGCATTTTAATACGAACGGTTTATTCACCAGGGTTCATATTGTATATATGATAGTAAAATTCAGGAGTTTCTAAGGATTTTTTCAGAAGTACAGTACAGAAAATTCAGGAGATAACGTGAAAAAAAAAATCAATTGTAGGGGAGAAGGGTTGGTAGTGCGGACAATTTTTATAAAATTAGCAAAAAAGTATACTAAATATTAATTCTCCCATCTTTCCCGATTGTGGTGACTCGGAACATGCGCAGTAGACTCTTTCAGCACTAAGTAAGGTCAGAAGTAAGAATTCCGGATTCCAGCGACTTTCTATCAATAAGGGAAAATGGAAATGTCATATTTTTATGTTTTATCATAATTTTATCTTTTGCTCTTTTGATTGTAATTTTTCAGGAGACGAAAAGAAATATCAGGATAAAAAACACAATTTTCAGGAGTTTTCAGGGCCCTTAGAAAAAAAAAAAGCAAAATTCAGGAGTTTTCAGGAGGAGTACGAACCCTGATTCACTGAATGCTTGAAAACTAGAACAGGTTACTTTCACTAACATTGTTAAGAAAGCTTAAAAAATTAAAAGTGTACGACTTTTTTTCAGTTCTGTACATTGTATCGATTTTCTTTTTCCAATTAAAACGAATGAGTACATACAATGTTGAGTGGTCTGTTTTTCCTGCTATCCTTGTCAGTGGCATATCTAGGGCAAGTTTTTTGCCCCAATCATCATCAGTGGCTTAGCAAGGGTAAATGGCTGTTATTTTTTCACCCTTTCATCGCATTTGACTTTAAAAAGAGGTATGAATGTACTAATGTTTTGTTCCCATAGTGCCCCTAAGAGTGGCTCCCCGGTTGCTATGCCTCTGATCCTTGTATACCTATAGATTTGTATTACGTGGGTCATTCAGAAAATAAAGACCGTTTAGTTATACAAAATGAAAAACACAATATTTATTGGAAAAAACAATTCTGATACATACTGGAAGCTTCCTTCACTTCTCTACATAATCACCTCCTACATTTAAACATTTGTCGTATCTGTCCACGAGCTTCAGAATTCCCATGTCTTCTACCATACTCTTCTACTGCCAGTTCATTAATCCAGGTGGTGACTCCATTCTCCAACTCTTAATCACTTCCAAAACATTTACTGCCCAGAAACTCTTTCAGCTTCCTTAAGCTGAAAGAGTTTTTCACAAAGATGGAAATTGCTAGGAGCAAGGTCCGGACTATAGGGTGGATGATCAAAAATTTCCCATCCGAATTGATCCAGCAATTCTTGAGTTGCAGCAGCAGTGCAAGGGCGGGCATTGTCATGAAGAAGCACAATTCCTCCAGAAAGCATTCCTCTCCTTCTGTTTTGGATGGCTCGCCTTAACTTTCTTAGTTTCACAATAACAATTTGCATTGATCGTAGTGCCTTTTGGCATGAAATCCATCAAAAGAACACCTTTACGATCTTTTGTTTGAAAGCAGTGAACACCTGGCTTAATGAACTGGCGGCAGAAGAGTATAACATGGGAATTCTGAAGCTCGTGAACAGATATGACAAATGTTTAAATGTAGGAGATGATTATGCAGAGAAATGAAGGAAGCTTCCGGTATGTAACAGAATCGTTTTTTCCAATAAATATTGTGGTTTTCATTTTGTATAACTAAACGGTCTTTATTTTCTGGATGACCCTCATACTTTTAAGGCATTTTGGATGTACTGATCATTTGGATGAGTGATCACTTTGGCTTTGACCAAAAGTGATCGCTACAAGCGGCGTCCACTGTATAAACATTTTTACTTCTGAATAAAAAAGTTTTTTTTCATGCACATTTGAATTAAGATTAAAAAAACTTTAAAACAAAACAAATACCTGACATGCCTGCGACGACCACGGGATGATAGTTCTCCATACCCTTTAATTGGCTCGCCAAGAGTATCAATTACAGTTGCATTACTGCGACATAACTGTAAAGCATCACTATATATTGAGTTTGGACTCTGTCTAGAAAAGAGTTCCCTTAAAATAGCATAGAACATAACACCTAAAATAAACAGATTATTTTTCTTTAATTTTGCGGTACAGTAAATATTATAAAAAGTACTTATATTCAGTATAAAAGAAGAAAATTACCTGTTACACCAATACCAGCAATGATAACACCAAGATATCCAGCATCTTTAGTAGTTTCTTTGACTGAAATAAATAGGAATAGGAAATCTCAGGAATAAATGAATGAATAACAACTTAGCATATTCATTTTCAGAGTTTTGAAATGCGGATAAATTAAAAAGAAATAAAATATTTTATTGTACCATCAAGAAATTAATTTTAATAACACAGTAAAAATATATACAGTTTAGCTGAATTTATTTCCTTTTTTTTTTACAGTTATATATTAATGGCATAGCTAACATTTTGAATCTTCTTTATATAAATGTTCCAGGTTGAAGAAAATAACTCTGCATCCTTTCAAAGTATCTACATCCGTAATTACAATTTATCATATAGCTGTATAATAATAAATGCAACAATACAGTACTTCCTTTAACAGACGCCTTTCATTACCATTTGTTCCCATGATCCTTAGTTCCTCAATGTGTGATATATTCTATTACTGACTCCGTAGAGACAATATACTAAATAATAGGAAGCTAAACATCTACCGATCTTTTGTGTCTAAGCACAGTTCTTCATTCTGCTAAGATATTTATTCATTTAATAAGTTTTATCAAGTTAAAGTTACAAATAAGCATGAAAAAAAAGATGTAGCATTATATTGATGAAGATGAACTCCCTTAATAACCGAAGATTGCCATTTAAGAGACATGTGCTTTGCTGTACAACTATCACATACATGCATAATGAAATATTTCAAATGAGTGATCTTTTAGAGTCATTATCCATATTTATTCCATAAAATTAAGGTGAGGAAAAAACCCATTTATATGAAGTGATTCTTTGGGTATATTGCATTCTTATCCTGCAATGTGTTTTATCAAATGAGCAGCATGAAAACACATTACCAATACAAACATGCCTTTAACAAATAAGCACAAATAGCAGCATAAAAAATCTTATTCAAAAGGCAGGTTTAGAGACTTAATAAAAATTCTAAAAATCTTCTTCCAACAATAGCCACTGAAATCAAAAATAAAAATATTTTAAGAGATTCTGTTTGCTTATTTTTTCTTTTCAAAAATGGTTATCCCTCAGAAAATAATTTATTTTGTATCATTTTAGCAAGAAATATAAAATCATTACACACACTTTTTAAGATGCTATTGTTGAACTTATACTCATTAAAAATCAATAAATGATCACCTCCCCCAAAAGAAGATTCAAATACAAATCTAATTAACACTCTTGCAATATTCCTACCTTTTTTGGCAAGTGTGACTGGAGCATTTTCATTTTCTCTAAGTTTAGAGAGAGAAGAATCGTGATCTCCACTAGCAGATTTCCATCTACAATGAATAAAGACTGAAGGATACTGTTTTAGACAAACAGTCATTTCTTTGTAAGGTAGACGACTAGGAGAAGGGGTAACATTTTTCAACTTTGAAGACCAGGCGCCAGGTGAAACCAGATGCATTCGAGACCACATTCCTTTAGGAAAAATAAAACTACATTTCCTATTAAAGAATTTTAATGAAAATTTGATAAGAGAATAAGAAATAAAAAAAATACAAACAAAAACACTTATAACAGATTTTGTTGCAGTAATATACAGATAAAAACATCTGTTCAAAGATGAATTTGATAAACTTTTTGAAAATAGAAATCAACAGAATTCTGCAGAAGTAAAATTTTTCAAACTCTCATTTTAAAAATATATTATTCTCTGGTAAGGAAAATTTTGTCATTATCTTCAGCTACAGGTCCACAAAAAATTCATAGCTTTCTGCACTTTGCTTAAAATGTTTGATGGACTAATTTAATTAAATTTATTTAAAATTTTAATTCAAGTTTGATATTTTATTACAATTTCAATCACGACTTTTAATTCCCTAAGGGGCCAATTAATCTGATCTAATAACATTAAGCTCTGATAAATAAGCTTTTAAAGTGGGTAAACCATGTTATATTTATGTAATTGAATCTTTGAGATCAAAAGAATTTTTTAAATTTGGATTTTTAAAAAACAGAGACATAAATATGAATTCCCTGGTTATAGAGTAAAAAATACAGGGCAGAAAAAATAGTTTGGCTACTTAATGGGTTAAAAACTCATTTTTAAAATGGTGATTCTAATGATATTTCAAGAGGGTACAGTGACTGACTAAAGTATAAAAACTGATATTCAGATTTATTTTCATAGATTTTGTTAGAAATTTTTATATATTCATCATTATCATTCTTTCACTAATTTATGATTAAAATCACTCTTAAGCACAACATTATTGATACCTCAGATACATTTTATTACTAATATCAAGGAACCCGGAGAAGTAGAAAAAATATTAAAAATTTTTTAATGTAGGGTAGATGCTCCACTTTTGGCCACATTGGATCTGTTTTTCCAATAATTAACCAGTAATTTCAAATTAACTAATAAGAAGCATTACAATAGTTTAAACAATCCTTATTTTACTATTTTCAATATGATTGGTTCATTTCTCTCAAGCATGTGACTTGCAAAAAAATTAAATGCATGATCATGTATTGTATACTCACAACTGTTAAGGTTTTAGTTAAGGAACAAGTATTTGCAGTTTTTCATCATCAAGATCTCAGAATTAAATGATTAATATAAAACTGGTTATCCTTTTAAGGTTTATGAGGTAAGCTTCCTTTTTATTCCGATTTCATATCAAAATTAATTATTTTTAAAATGAAATGGGTGATGGGCAAAACCGGTACTTTAAATTTACTATATGTGCCAGTTTTGGCCATGCAGGTGGCCAAAAGTGGAACACTACATGTTCCGGTTTTGGCCACAAAACTCCATTATTGTGTTTTTAGCCATTACATAAATTTAAGAATATCTGGATGAAATAAAATCAACTGATTTAGTTTTGTTTCTAAAATAAAAAGTAACTGATATAGCTTTGTTTCTGAAATAAAAGGAACTGATTTAGTTTTGTTTTCATTTCACATAGTAATGGCTCCAATTAAAAATAAGAAGACAGGTAGCATTGCCATAAAAAGATTTTGCTACTCACCATCTGAAGTTAGTAATGCAGTTAAGGTAATTCAAAATGTTTGATGATGTTTTTAACATTCAAAATGGAATGTTAAAAACATCTCCATTTTGAATGTTTATCTTACATTTATTTTAGAAAATTTCAACTTGAGGAACCTGATTCGAGTGATGAGGAATATTCTTTTATATATGCATGGATTGCTCTAATTTTAAAAATGATTCTGGTGAATTTTATTAATGTTGCAATTAAAAATTATAAAAATATATATTTGTGGATATTGTTAGTGAGTATAATAATGCAAATTCTTGATTTGTAAGATTTTTTAAAAATCTATGCTTTTAAAATGTAAATTTATTCCTCTCCCCATTTTTTTGTTTCATATTTTATCAAAAAAAGTTAAGCGAGTAATATACAGTTTGTACTTTATCAACCAAATTGAAGTATTGTTTTCTGCATTCCTGTTTCTTTTTTCAGAACTGAAATTTGCAGCTAAAATCAGCTTAGGTAAATTTTATTAAATATCTTTATAAATTCATCAAAAAAAATCACATGTAAAATAACAGAAAATAATGTACTAAAATACATATTGCTTAAAAATGATTTATTTTTACTTAAAATTCATTAAAATATCTGATAAAAGTATAATATTAGTGTGGCCAAAACTGATGCAAATTGGGTTAATTTATTTAAAAATTCATAACTCAAAATCTAAAATATTCTTCAGAAAAATTTTATAACTAGCAGAAAGCCAATAAAATTTTCTAAAGAATAGTACAAGTATAATTTAATATGCTTTAAACAGTCATCCACTGTGAAATTTCCATTTCAAATTTTGTCTTAATGTGGCCAAAACTGGAGCATCTACCCTATATGAATTTGTGAGAACGGTTAAAATTTATTCTACGGTGCCCACTTACTTCATTCCTGTTAGGATCGCCAACTTTTTGCCACCAAGAATGGAGATAAGAGAACATTTGTTTTGGTTGCGCAATGATGATTTTAACGAGTGAGATGTGTGCACGCGCGGAAATTGATCTTTTCATCGGTGTTTTGCACATGACGCAACATTGCGATTCGTTTTGATTGCTTTGTTCCGTTGATCTGCTTCATATGATTGGTCGATTCAATCGAATTTGATTAAAAAATCGTTTGGAATTCTTCAGAATGATTTTATCATTTTGTTACGTGCGCTTCGTACAGCTATTATTGATTATGGCTCCGAATTCTGGGAACATTGGTTTCCTTTCGACGTACCATCAGCTTCAGACCAATTTGAAATAGGTATGTGAAGTTTTAACTACACTTTTCTCATTTTTGAACATTTTCATTCACTTTAGGTTCAGAACTTTGTATGTTATTCTGCGTTTTTGCTTCTCAGTGAATAAGCGAAGCTACTAGTGTCCTGCTTTCCAGAAAGCGAAGTCGCTGATGTTTTTTTACGTTAAAAAAAATTGTCTGGTATACACTTGAAATGCCGAAGGCATTGCATGCTCAATCTCTCCTTTTCAAATGAAGCATGCACAGTAGAGCAATGAAAAGCGCACTGCGCATCCAAAACAGTATTTGGCGACAGCAAATGAAATTGCATCAAGAAAAATTGGCAAGAAGCATGTGGGCACCATAGAGTAAATGTTTACCGTGAGAAATTTATCTATTTCTTGTAGATAGTTGTATCTTTCAACATTCAAAGACAGTAGGAATTTTTCTAAGTTCTTTTGAAGGTAGACCACTTAAACAACACAAATGAATTACAGAATGCAAAGTTTTATTCATCTGATTTTTTCACTAAAAAGACAAAAATTATCCATTAATTATGCTTGCTTGTTCATTTAAATTTATAAGATAAATAACAGTTCATATTCAGAAAAGTACTAAAATATGAAATATTTTTTTAAACACTGTATATTACATCCAGTTTACAAGAAGTTCTGCACCATCGACACTTATGTCACAACACAAACACTACGTCCTACCCCTGCTCCTAAGACCATGTCGATCCCTTACCAGTTTAAACACTGTCCCCAACACTCATGTCAGTAAAATTCACTAAACAATCATTCACTACAGTGTATCTTGATAATTTGTTTCTAAATTTTGCCAGGAAGCTAAAAACATTAAATGGACTATCCCTTAATGAGCGTTTCTCCATAACCCTGCAGCATTTTCCTTGATAAAACTGAAATTCATTATAACTAAATAATTCCCAATTTGTACCCAAATTTTTTTCAAAAATCATGCCAAGTATTCTTAGTTCATAAATTTAAATTCCAAGCCGCTTGTTGTATTAAATAAAAAAAGAATGACATTCAAGTACTTAAGTACTGGAACTTTCAAAATATTTTCTAAATGTAAATGAATTATGCCATTACTGTCAGAAGAAGCGAAAAGTATCATGCGACTGACTAGTTAGAACAGGTTTCATCCAGTTTTAATATGTACAGCATATACACATAGCTGGTGATTACGGGCATACAGGCCATCAACAGGAAGGCCAAGTTGTGGGTGCCCCATCTTGTGTTGGTGTCAGTTCACAAGTTCCTTCTGGTATCAAATTACCTGTCAAAACAGCACATTCTGGTACTTTCACAATCAACTTATACCCTTGATTTCACCCCCATGTGACTGTTTCCTAGGATGGAGAATTTGCTTCAGGGGTCACAATTCTGAAGTTCCGAAGGAGGTAGCAAAAGAAGGCTTGTAATTTGCATTCACATCTCTGAATGAACAATGGCAAAAATTCAAGAGTCGCAAGGGGTAGTTACTTCAAAAGTAAATGAAATAAACAGGCTTTTATCTGTGTTCATTCTTAAGTAATTAAGTAAGTTCCGATACTTTTTGAAAGTAGTAATAAATGCCCTTATAATACTTTTGCACCATTCAAAATTTTTTTGGACTGGTAGAAACTCTGCAATAAAAACCTATCGCAATAAACAGAGGCAAAGAAGAGTTTCCAATGCAAGCATTATTTTTTCAACATTTTATGAAAGTCAAAGAAATTAAATACAGAATTGACAACAAGCATAATGTTTTCAATTAGATCATTTCTGAAAGTACTGATTTAAAATTTATTCATGCTATATTCTTTGGAACTGATTTCATAAAAAAAAAAAATTCTTATGCATGCTTAATTTAAAAATAATCTGAAAGTAATAGTAAGTGTCAGAAATTATTAAACACAGTTAAAGAATTTTGCTGTTTTTTATGTTAAAACATTAAACCCATTGTTTCAGATGTTGGTGTAGCCACTTCAGAAAGATGATTAAAAAAAAAAAAGAACACGCATTTTTAAAGCAAAACCTTTATGTCATGCTAAGACCAATACTCCTAAAAAAAATTCATCACAAAATAAATTTCCAATTATAACCAATTTAAATGCTCATGAAAGATAATTCAGTATGGAGGAAATAATTGTTAAAATATTACAAATAACAGGCAAGTTCAGAAACATCATATACAAGTTCTGCATGATTTCAAAAGGCTTCAATGTCATCTCTAGTTTTTACTGTAAGCCCATTCATATATCCATTACATAGATTGGGAGGTTCGTTAGTTAGTGATAATATTATTTAAACAGCTTATGTGAGCATACATTTTTGAGACAAGATATTAGTCTATTGGCATCTAAAAAAATAACGTCGAATCACACAGGTTCATTAATTAACTTAAATGAGTGTACCATTTGCCAAAAAGAATGTTAAAAAACTGACAATTGCAAGGAAAAATTAGTTAGTAACAGTCTGCAACTGAACTAAAACTTCCGTACCAAGTCTTACTGCAAATGACAATTACACTCTAGTCGAGGCGATTCTATTGAGATTTATGCTTGCTTTTCAGCTGAGTTATCTCCACTTTTCTTTGTTTCTTTTAATGATATAGACTACTTATGATTCTTCATCATACAAAATTTTACATGTACTCGTACTCCGTTCCGAAATCTAAATTAAAATATAAACAAACATTTCATACTAAATTTTTACTGTTGCCAGATATTTGAAAGGAATTATTGATTTAACATAATTTCGCTTATATATTTAGTCATTTCATGTGACAATCTAAGTCGACTTGAATTAAATTTCAGCTGTATTTTTATAATTATTTTATTCCATTCCAAAGCTGATTCTGTCAGAAGCAACGGATTCACCCCAACCTGGACCCGGATCCAGTCATTCATTTTGGTGATCCGGATCTTCGGACTCGTTCGGTTATGATCGGCACTTTTGTTGTAAACAATCTTATTTTGAATTACGAAGCGGCGAAACAGTGTTTTATCACTGCATCTAATTGGAAGTAGGGGATAATAGCCATTGTTGCTTCAAATCCCGTAACACAAGTTCAGTGTTTTATGATTGTGAAGAAAGGATGTCTAGTTTAAAAATGTGAGTTGTATAAACTTTATGAGAACAATTTTCACATAGTGTAAATTAAATGTGTTGTCAGATATATTTCGAAAGTGGAAAAAAATATTTATTTTTTTTATATTACGAAGATGTTTATGTAATGGTGGGATTGGTATTTGTTGTAAGAATCACCACGAAAACTTGAAACAGTTATCTTTCAGAATTTTTCTGCAGTATTAAGGAAGTGCGACTGACTACGTGGGTAATTTTAGCCCCATTTCAAAAATCCTGAAAGCTACCTTGGAGTAGAAATGCGACTTGATTTCAAATAATTCTGAATGTTAGTGTAATATATATACATAGATGCATTCAAAGCAAAAAGTGTACTTTAAAAAAATTATTAAAAATTAGTTAATGTTTCATATATTCTCTCAAAATTCATCTTTTTGGTTTCAACATGATATATTTGCCAAGTTTAATTAACTACAACTAAATTTAGCTTGCTGGGGTTTTTTTTTTCAGAGGGAAAGGGTTAAGTTATTTGAATTGCATGCTTATATTTTTCTTCGCTACAACTAATGACATCACAAAATTTGAAAAAAGCTATGAGGTAAGGCTACAATTCATAAATTTGCTGTATCCAGATAACAATAACTCTTGATAATGGTTTGCAAACCTCTATGAATGAAGGTACTGAAAACTTCATGCTGCAGTTGAACTCAACTTCAGAAGGCAGATAACTTGATTGTATTTTTAAATTAAGTTTCCAACTTTGAGATTGTAAGGATGATTGAAAATTTAACATGAAGTCATTTCAATAATGCATTTTTATTTTCTGGAAATTTCTAAGGGTAAACTTGGAGTCTATGGTGCCGCCCTGCTTCTCGCCATTTTTTCTTGGTGCAATTTCATTTGCCGTCGCCAAATACTGTTTTGGATGTGCAGTATGCTTTTTATTGCTCTCTTGTGCATGCTTCACCTGAAAAGGAGAGATTGAGCATGCAATGCCTGCGGTATTCCAAGTGTGTACCGGGCAAATTTTTTAACTTAAAAAACATTAGTGGCTTCGCTTTCAGTATAAGGCCTATTCCACGGTAATGTATGTGACATTCATTCTATAGGATATGTATAAATATGTGATATGTGTATGTATAAATGTAGCAAAAAGACAAAAATCTATTTTGTTACACAGTTTAAAAGGAAATCTGGTAAACAGTAATGAAATTCATATTCAAATTTTGATGGTATTTTTACATTCTTTTTAGTTAGTCACGTATGTGACAAAAAAAGGAAGCGTGATTTGACAACACTAACTTTTTTTGAAAAATTCAGTGAATTATACGCATGAAATATGCTAAAAAAATTTTTGGCATTAGAAAAAGAATCAACAAAGCCAAATTATTAGCTATTTTAAATATTATTTTATTTTACAATTTTTAACAAAATATAATTTTGCAGGTCATGTATGTGACATGCAGTCATGTATGTGACATCGTTCAATTTTACATAACTGAATTTGGAAAAATTACAATATTGCGACTGTTAATTATGGCTGTTGGCAACACTTTAATTATATCATCATGTTGAATAATTCCTGTATCATTTTCTTGTTAAATGAAGTTAAGTATTGACACTTGCTTTAAGAAAACTACATTGATATCAGTTTCATCTAAAGCAGATACTTTCGCAACATAGGGCTTCCATGATCTTTTCCCAAACACTTTTACTAGTACAAACATGCCAAGTGAAATATTTACAGATGAAGTGTGATTTTCTGCAGATGGTTGGGTACTTTTGAAACACTGATCTGTATTTTCACATTAGCATAACTCTTGTATAGGAGTATCCAAATTTTGTTGGCTGGTAAACAAACAGATGTGGTCATCAGAACTGTTAACGATATGTGCTTTTTTAATTCCGGGAACATCCTTGGCTAAATTCCAATTAATCTGGGTTTTATCTATGTCATTCTGCAACATAGAAATGACAGTAATGTTTGGTACTACTTTTGCAGCAACTTTAGCAAAGTAGATTGCATTCTGTACTATGGCTCTTCTTGCCTTCACTTCTGCATATACTCTGGATTTAGCGGTTCCTCCTATACCATCAACAACTCCCTTTCCATGGGAAATTGCTGAATATTTCCATTCGAAACCCGAAAGACGCTTTTGTATTTTGGATACAAAGAAAGTAACAAATAAATGTGTTTTTTAACTCACTGGATAGGCCGTCACTCCAAATGATCAATTTTGGTTTATTTGCTTGAAATTCAATAATTTCAAGAAGTTTTAAAATGAAAGACACAGAGAGCTTAGATTTATCTTTGGTATCACTTACAATAAGATAACAGTGTGTTTTTTGATTATTTTCAAACAATGCAGATGTAAACAAAGTTACATTTTCTCTGCTCCAAAGTGCAGATTGTATTTCATTTTGCCACTCACACGAATAACTCATAGCAAAATCTACTTGCAATACAACAGTATCACTTTGCTTTATATCAGATTGAAAGGCATCAGCTTGGATCCGTTTAATTTTTATGTTGTTGCTTGAAACTTTGAAAGTTTGCTAAAACATTATCAGTCAATTCAGCTACACAACCATTATTGCTTTTCTTAAAGAAACGCGTATTTTCTGACTGAACCCATTGATGCCACAGAACATTAGAAGTATTATTTAACCCCTTTTTGCCAATAAAAAGCTAAAAGCAATTCCCCTGCATTACACTTATCGCAATTTGTTTCCCAGCACTCCAATCCCGAGTCTGAATTGCAGAGCACTTCTTTCCAAAAATCGTTGTAGTTAATATTTAATTCCTTTAACAACAGAATAAAATTCTCATGACTCTTGCATTTACAGTGGTCACTAGGAGTGTCTTTAACAAGAAGAACATTCTTTGGTCTTAAACTGCAAAACTTTGAATATCCTAGTATTAATGCTTGGATTTTCTTCTTTAAACAAAGCAAGTGCTTCTTTCATTTACATTGTAAGATAAAGCTTACGCACCCCTTTTTCCTATTTCCCCAAATTGTCATTTCGTCATGCATTCCTGGAGCACTATACACTATATCTGTTCGGCATAAGAATTCTGCCACAAGTTCTTTGTTTGGATTATCATCACTAACATTGGGTTCTCTTTCCTTTTGTAGTTTCAAACCCACCTTTTTCACTAAATTGCTCACAACCATTCGCTTTCGAGGTGACGTTGGTAAGGCATTCCAAGTTTTCTTTACTGCTTTGCCAAGCGTTTGGGGAATTCTGTAAGAAGATTCTTTTGAGGTAGTCACAGTAGAAGTATTCAAGCTTGAAAATTTAATAGAAGTATTTAACTTCTTGGCTGCTCTGCATTTCCTCTGCCTTTCTCTAGCAGCTTCTATTTGTTTCTTTTTCTCTTTTTTGTCATAGTTATTGCCTTTGTATCTCTTAACTTTTTTTGCCTTAACCTTTCTTTCTCTTTAAAATTAGTATCATTTTTTCCCTCTCATAATATATCTTCTGTTTAGCATTATTCTTCGTTCTTTTTTCATCATCCATGTTTTATCCTTCAAATAACAAAATTACATAAAGATGTTTATAGATTGTAAAAACTCACTTGCTGCATACTTTAAACACCATGTGCTGGATTTAAAACAAACAGCAAGTCTCAGTTAGAAAAGTAACAAGAAGCCATGCCATCTGGTGGGATGAACTTACAACATTTGCTATGCATTTGTCAATTTCACGTCACATACGTGACTGCTTGAAGTCACATACCTAACCACAATGTCACATACCTGACCATTAAAAATTATAATTTAAATATAATATTTTTTTAATTTTTGGATGTAATTTCATCAAATAGTATGATTATATTTTGCAAATAATAATTTAGAATTTTATCTCAATTTAATGACATAGGAAACAAAAAACATGCATTAATGGTCATGTTTGTGACTCCCCACAACCTCGATAAGTTTTGATTGTTTAAAAAATATCAAAATAAGCATTATTTTGTTATGTTTTGATATATTCTTACTAAAAATATATTAGTAATTGAAAATTAAAATATTATAGTTACCTATTTTAAAAATGAAGGAACTGTAGAAGCCTTAAAGAAATACGTGAATAAAACAGACCATCTGGAATTTTTGGAATATGTCTTAAAATATGCTATTTATGATGAGACTAATGTTTTTAAACAAAAATAAAGTAAACTACCAGAAAGATAAGATATTTTTCATTAAGAATATGTGCCACAGTCATGATAATATATAAAAAAAAATTTTGCCCCTTGGTTTCAAAATCCATGGAATGAGCCATAACAGGAAACTAGTAGCTACGCTTTTTCATTGAATGTTAGGAATCCAGATTTAAAAAAAAATTCCGAAAACGAAAATTTATGCACGCAATGCCTGCGGCATTTCAAGCGTGTACTGGACAAATTTTTTTAACTTAAAAAAACCTCAGCAGCTTCGCTTTCAGCGTAGTGGAATATTTGTAGCTTCGCTCATTCATTGAGAAACAAAACTCGCAGAATAACATACACAGTACTGAACCGATATTCAAACCGAAGAATTCCAAACGAAGTTTTATTCAAATTCGAATGAATTGACCAATCATATAAAAAAGATGAACAAAATAGTCCAATCGAAACGAGGCGCAATATAGCATGATGCTCAAAACACCACTGAAAAAATCAATTTGCACACATGATACTCGTTAAAAACATCACTGCGCAACCAAAACAAATATTCTGTCATCTCTGTTCTTGGCGGCAAAGATTTGGCGATCCTAAGAGGAACGAAGTAGGTGGGCACCGTAGACTCCACATTAACCTTCTAAAGATGTAGAAAATATCATATTAAGAAATATCTATGATTTACATTTTATTCCCACAATAAAAATAGGCAATTTTAAAGAGTCTAGTTCAATCCAAGTGCTTTCCTCAAAATTGATTAAAATTATATTTAAAGTGCTATATTTTATTGTTCTTACAAATATAATCAATCAAGGAGTAGAACAGTTGAGGAATTTTTGTTGCTTGATTAAAGTGATATAATTAGCATTTATTAATAGGGATATTCTCAAATAGTTAAAAATTAAAGGAAAAAATAAATTATTCATACTCTTATAATTAAGCATGCACATGAATATATGGGACTATGGAAAAATGGTCATTCCTAAAATTATAATCCCACTAAATATAACAAATAGAGGCTGCAAGCTGCTGTGCAAGTTCTTTTTAACTTTTTAGATATTTTATTTCGATTTTAGTAGACATTAAAAATTGAGTTTAAATATTTTAACCTCTTAACTGCTGAGAAAATACTGAGGAATTTACTTTCTTGTGGCACCTGATTCTACATGATCTACTTTTATTATTATCCTTACAATAACCTCCAACTCCCCTATTCTAAGACAAGGGTATATCCCTGGTATATACTTGTTCAAGGATAATTTATTGCATTCCAAAGCAGTAGGCATAGTTATGTTACTGGCCATAAATTTTAGAAGAAGATATTTTTAAAGGTGTATGACATCTGTACATAGACTTTGCAAGGCATATATATATACCTGCAGCAGTTGAGAGGTTAAACAGTTTGTTAAAGTCCAGTAAGTGATATTCTACATAATTCACTTGTAGTATAGGTGTGAAAAGGGTTTGCAATACATTTGAAAAATGCTTGGATTTTGGGTCATTCCTAAAATTACAATCCCACTAAATATAACAAATACAGGCCGCAAGTTAACTTGAACAAAATCAATTCCAAACTTAGAAAAATACTTGTTTCAGCCTTGCCAGAATGCTCACGGGAAGTTGTAAAGCCAAATTGACTTTAACTGCTATAAAACTGAAATTCAAAATCAATGGTTTAATTTAGTAATATTGTTTTTATTGCAATAAACATTTTTAGCTTGTATCCTAAATTTTCTGTATAGCTTGCGAAAAAAAAATAAAACTATCGGTACTTAAATGATTTACAACAATTTTTAAAAAATACAAATTTATGCAAAATTGCTCTATCATATGATGTTTGAAATCATGTTACTTCTTAATTTACCATATTTTCACTTCTAGTTGGTATTCAACCATAGTATCAAAGTAAATAATCTGATTTATGTTTTCTTTTTTTGGTTTGTTAGTCAGGTATTTGGATCTTTGATAGAAGTTCTCGCTGGCTATAATTTTACCTAAGATGGGGAGGATGAATTTGATGTTTTAGAATTCAAGCCATTGATAAATGTTTTTCAGAATGCTTACCACCACGTACTTATTGAATACTAGCTACCTTTGGTGACCAGCTTGTTCGCTGGGAATATGATTTCAATTGAATTTTGCATCTCTTTATAGTCATGGTTCCCTTAACAACATAATTTTAAACTTCAGATTGTGGTAGGTATTTAACCTATATTCTTTTCGTTGCCTTGCACCTGTTCTGTTCATTGTCTACATAAATGTCCTTAATAGAGTCAAATAACTGACCATGTTATGTAACATCTAATTGCATGTTGTCAGCACCATCTTCACTTTCTTATCCCTCTTGCATAATATTCATTTGATTTCAACATTAAAATGGTGCAGCACATTTTATGACCAGCGGCATGTTAGCTGGATTAAAACATGCTGAAAAAAGAATTAAAACATAGCAATCATAATCATTCAGCTTACTTCCAGTAAGTAATAAGCGTACTATCTTGGAGGACTTTGATTATATAATTCACAGAAAATTTATGAAACAGGAAAAGTAAAATTCATTAGCATATTACTTTAACTTTCAGCAGTGGAAGAGAAACTCACAAATTAAATATTTGTTTAACTAATGAAAACAGTTTGAATTGTGTTGCAACAATTAAAAGTATTGTTATTAATTATGCTAAAAAATATTTTTTTAAAATTTATTAAAATTAGAGAAAACATTTTATGGCAACTTAATTGATATCATTGAAAAGGTAGTTTTTTACACTTTCAGATGGTGTGAAAATGATTTTTGTGCTATAATATTTCCAGAAGTTATTAAGGAAAAATGCCAAAATTTTACTTAATTTTTAATTAATTGAAATTTCAAAAAAGAAGCTCTGAGGTGCACACTCCAACCCTCCAAAGTATGTTTGTGCCAAATTTTGTAATTCTATGTCCAGAGGTCTTCCCTGTAGAGCACACACACACACACATTCTCCTTTTTTTTTTTTTTATTAGTAGAGATAATTGCGGAAAATTTTACTATATTAAAGAAACAACTGTATTGTTCCAAGAAGTAAAAAATTTAAATATAGAGTAATCTGAAATAATTACTGAAGATCCCATTTTTACAACATGACTTCTACAAATCACAAATGATTGTAGCAGCAGAGTTGATTTGTTACACTTGTAATCTTTCCTTATAGAACATTGCAAGATCTATACTTATAAAAGGCAATGTTTGTGTGCGTGCTTGTGTACGATGTACAGATGATTCTATTTCCCTTACAGCCTTGAAATTTGGCAGACAGGTAGACGTAATGGTGACTCAATGCACATCGAAGCCGGAATTTAAAAATTTAACCTAGAAAATGTTTTGTTTTGGGTCATTTTTGGCATGTTTATGGCTGTAGTATCTTTTCTAATGATCACTGAAAAACATTGAATGCACCATCGGATAGAACAAACAATTTTAGTTCTAATGAAGTTTGTTTTGAGCTTCAAACGTAATTTACTGAATTTTGAGAAATTTTTAAAAAGTAGTCAGTTTTGCCATCAAAATTTTATTTTTGTTTTAAATTTGCTGTATCCGACGTTCTAATAACACTATTATTTTCAATTTTTATCAGCTTATAACTGGAATGGTTCTGTCAGATTTAAAACTAGAACGGTTAAGATAGCTTTTTCCGTTTTTTTTAATTAATTTTTTCCTGGTCAGTTGAAAGATATTTTTCTCTATCGAGCATACTCCCGCAGAAGTTTCTCCAGAGCCTTCCCAACATTCATTGTTGCAATTTCATTGGTTGATGCTGCAGAGCACAGGATACGTCATAACCTTCAACTGAATGACTTCGATTATTATTTTTGACAGTGTCTTAACATGTTTATGTCTTGGATATTTTACTTGCTGTATAATAATCATTTTAACGTTGCAATTTTTTAATATTGTTTCGGATTAACATACTCTGTAGTGTTTTTCTACAGTTGAAATGTCATTATCGCGAAGAAAAATAAGCAGGAAAATCAATAATGTGTATCTTTTGTTTTGTTTTCAGAACTTTTTCATGTCATTGTGGGCATTTTTTTTTTTCTCTTTTTTTCATTTTGTTGAAGTCCTGATTCCACGTGCAACACCGTGCGCGTACTGCTAGTATTTTATATAATTAGCCACATAATTTTATGTCCATTGAGAATTTATAGATTTATAGTACTTTTGCGAGTTTATGTTTTGTATTCAGCATTTTTAAAAAATAATGGTCATTTTTACACAAATATTTCCTTAATTATTCTATTTCATTCTTTATAGAAAATGGTTATATGCATTTTAATCAGGTTTTTAATTAAATAGTTATAATTATACATTTTGAAAAATTCAGCTATTAATATATATATTTCAAAATCTCATCATTTCTTAAAAGATTGGTTTGTGGAGATGTTGAAGGTCATTTCAAAACTCTCTTTGCCAAAGTTGGAACACTTCATCAAAAGAAAGGCCCCTTTGAGGTATGATTTTAACTTGATCTCTGCATTTTTTTGTATTCATTGTTCGTGATTATCAGAATATTTTCTAGATTATTGTTCTTTTTTAGTACTGAATTATTTTTATTTTGTTGAATGTGTATTTATTTTTGACAGCTTAGTAGCAAATTGCATAAAAGCATTCTAAAGCGTATAGTTACTATTCTTGTAACAAAGTTCATGTAGTGAGTGTTGAAACCACAGAAATAAAAATTTATAAAACTGCTTGTTTCATTTAAATTTATT
Source organism: Araneus ventricosus (assembly GCA_013235015.1). Classification (NCBI taxonomy): domain Eukaryota; kingdom Metazoa; phylum Arthropoda; class Arachnida; order Araneae; family Araneidae; genus Araneus; species Araneus ventricosus. Next base: position 43,060 of record BGPR01009600.1, read on the forward strand.
TCCTAAATATCTGCTGATATTGTATAGGTAAACTATGCTATTGAATTTCTGATAGAAGGTACTTAATTCTGATGACTTGGGGCTATGAAAAAAAATTTCATGAAATCATCTGGGAAGACTCAATTTTTTTTATTTGAATTATAACAGAGTTGAATGGTGATCAGGATTAGTCTATCACTGAATATATTAAAGAATAATAAGCTGTAATTATTAAATGGGTCATTCCATGTCAAATAAACACACTCTATAAACTTCACCATCTCAGATTTTCATGAAATTTGGCACATGTGTACTATTGACATAGACTTGGAAAAATACCAAATTTCATCAAGATATGTGGACTCCTTTTTGAATTACAGTAATGTAAATTTTCAAAATTTTTCCCAAAAGCCGCAAACGAAAATTTTTTGAATTGTTCTAGGAGCTCTCCTAATTGAGCTGAAGAGCTGGGACAGGTGTTATTTTACAGCATTTTGCATGCTCTTTCCAATGGTATACAACATACTATAGGTTAGTATACAAATTTTTTTGACAAAATTTAAATTAAAATTTTAAATTTTTCAAAAAGTGCATATTTTAAAATTTTCAAATTAATTCCATGAATAGTTTGTATTGTTGCAAATCATCTGGCAAAATATTAATTTGGGATGATAATGGTTAATAGTTAAAACAATTTTAAACTGAAGCTTGTTTTTCATTAATTCCCTGTATTGAGCTGAATAATACAAGAATGCTAATATTTACACTTCCGTGAAAATAAATATGAATGCTACCCTGGAGAAAGAATACAGTAATGAGTCTAAAATAATTAAATCGTACATATTTGTACTTTGGCAGAATACTTATTAGCTTTTATGAAGAAAAAGTTATTTTTACTTAATCAAATTCTTTATTTTTCTGCAAAACATAGCCGAGCCACTAGTTTCCTTCATAGACAGTCGTGATGTAGCCTGATATGTCTTCTAATGTACGGTTATTTGGATGTTTTGACACTTCTTTTTCCCAACCCTGCAAATCATATGAAAAGTATTTCACTAATAATGTTGGTGTAGTTTTGAGAATGAATGCATGATATTGCTTGGTTCCTTGGATAGCCAATGCTTGATCAAAGTGACTGTTCAAGAACAATTCTGATTCAGCATATTCCTTTTGGGTTGAGTAGGCAAAATCTACCTTGGTAATATTTTCTACAGCCCACTCAAAAAGTTGTAGTGGGGTTCGAGTTTGATTTTTATATGGTCTTTGTAAACTAGCACAAGGTGCCAGTCTCTTTATTGCATTCCCTATTCCTTTGCAAGACCCTTTTCCATGTTCTGTGACCAAAAAATTATACTCTCCTTTCACTTTAAAATCTTCTTCATGAAAGCAGAAGTTGAAAAAGTTTTTCTTATTTTTGTATTGGGTGGCAGACTCATCAGAAAAATTAAAAAATCTTGTTTGGAAGTTTTTGAAATCTGGATGTCGGAAAGAATAGGAGTTTTTTCAAAGGTGTAAACAGCAACTGTGTTGTGCTCTAGGCAGTCAGAAACAACTACATAACTAACTTGTTCAACTTTATTTTCCTGTTTGAAATATATTACAAAAGGATGATTTGTGACCTCTGTGCTTCATTTTGCTATGCTATAATTTTCAGAAAAATCACAGGTGACAGCAAACTCCAATTCTTTGAGATATCCTTTTCTGTAATTAAAGAATGCTCCCTGTTGTTTGGCAATGAAGTTGTGCTGAACCAAAGAAGACAACTTTCTGCAGAATAAATCAATACATTTTTCTGAAGATTTTTCTAAGGTTTTTAAAAAGGAAAGGATCTCTTGGAAATTTGTCTTTGGCCAACTGAAACCCACTGGTGGAAATTGTTCAATCAAATTTTCAGCAAAGGATTCTTTCAAAATTGTACCTATCTCAGTTTCACTTGGATAGTAAACACAATTCTCCATATGTTGCAATTTGTTACCGTATTCATTTTAGCATTTTCTATAATCAATTTGACATTTTGGTAAGTTAGGCATACACAAACAGAGTGTGTGCCACTTTGACCAGCTAACACACAATGTTTCGGTCTGAACTCAGCAAATTTAGAGAAACCTATTTTTATGCAGGGAAACTTGTCTTTGTAATGTTTGCAAGCTTCTTTAAAGTATGAAAAACACCTAATATAATGAATGAAATTCTTAAGAAATTAAGATTGAACAAAGAAGGAGCAGTTTAAAGAAGCCACCAGATGAACTTTTCTTCCTTGTGCTGACCAGAAAACTGCTCCTTCCTTGTTCAATCTTAATTTCTTAAGAATTTCATTCATTATGTTAGGTGTTTTTTGTATTTTCATTGTTATCTTGGTTGTTTGCAGCATTAGCATGCTCCAGATACTTTGTTTATATCTTATTTTAATTTTATTTGTATTGATTTGTGTTTTTACCTTTAATGTCATTATTTTATCTGTTTATTGTTAAAGTATGAGCTAATAAGTATTGTGCCAAAGTACAAATATGTACGATTTAATTATTTTAGACTAATCACTGTGTTCTTCTTTCAGGTTAGCATTCATATTTATTTTCACGGAAGTGTAAATATTAGCCTTCTTGTATTATTCAGCTGAATACAGGGAATTTATGAAAAACAAGCTTCAGTTTAAAATTTTTTAACAATTAACCCATTATCATCCCAAATTAATATTTTGCCAGGTGATTTACAACAATATAAACTATTCATGGAATTAATTTGAAAATTTTAAAATATGCACTTTTTGAAAAATTTGAATTTAAATTTTGACAAAAAAAATTTGTATACTAACCTATAGTATGTTGTATACCATTGGAAAGAGCATGCAAAATTCTGTAAAATGACACCTGTCCTAGCTCTCCAGCTCAATTAGGAGAGCTCCTAGAGCAATTCAAAAATTTTCCCTTTGAGGTTTTTGGGCAAATTTTTGAAAATTTACATTGCTGTAATTCAAAAAGGAGTCCACATATTTTGATGAAATTTGGTATTTTTCCAAGTCTATATCAATAGTACACATGTGCCAAATTTCATTAAAATCTGAGATGGTGAGGTGAATTTTGTTCAAAAATTGTGTTGATTTGACATGGAATGACCCAAATCAGTTTTCTACATTAAGGAAGAGAAATGCTTTCTTTGTACTTCTAATCATAATGATTTTTTTAGTACTTATTATGTGTTGGAAACTTCTTTGGTACAAATGATGATGAATGGAAGGATGTTAAAACTGGCAAAACAGCAGGTATGTTTATTTCTTAATATGTATAGCAGAATTTATTTCTTTTTAAACAAAATATAATTGAATTGGTTAATGAAAAAATGTGTTACAGTTTATTACTGTCACAAATTTCCTAATTAGTCAAGCAACTGATATACCTTTAAGATTCTATATTAACTGGAATGCAGTTCAGCAAAAACTAAAGGAAAATTTCCTGTATTGAAATACTGTAAAATATGGTGGGATATAGGAATAAGTATAAAGTATATATTCATACCGTATTCTTTTTAAGTCTAAATGTATCTTGAAATTTTTTACTGACTGATTTAAAGAAATAAATCTTTGAATATGGGATTTGTTTCATGCCCTCCAGTGAATTTATTTCCTTATGAAAATATGGAATGAATCTATTGTCAGTACCACATCAAAACCATGAATCTGCTACTGAACTGATGGTTTTACCATGGGACTAATGATATGTTGCAATGCAATGACAAATTTAATGTCCCAAAATTTTTATTTTATATAGAAGTAAATCTGAACTTGTATGGGATCAGTCCACAATGTTTTTTACTTTTGGCCTGACTCAATTCTGAAATATTTGTCAGTTTTGATTAAGTCAGCTCAAACTTATTTTGTTTCATCTTTCAGTATATTTCTTTTGTGAATATAGTAAAATGTATGAAAATAAAAATATGCAAAATGTAAAAATTACTAAAATTTTCTATTTAGGGAAGGAATTTTCTATTTAGTTGTGAAAAATACAATACCTTGGAGTTCTCGATGTAATCTAATATCATTTTATATGCTTTTATGTGTGTAAATTTAATTCATGTCATTTGCTTGATCCAAGCCCAAGGTATTTAAGGCCCTTAGCCTAGCCTAAATATGGGCTGAATGGACTCAATACATGTCTAGAAGATACACATTAAGTATGCTGTGCCAGTTTGATTTTTGAATCCATTACACTTCTTGCAAGAGGTAAAAAGGCTTGATGCCACATCATAATGCAAGCTGACATTCATTTAGATGATATGGACTGTGATGTTTTAAAATTACAAGGTCTGTCTCAAAATAACCCTTATATAGCTTGAAAATAGAATGTGAATCTGGCAAATCAGCTGAAATGACATGGTTGTGACTTCACATGAATTTACTCCATACATCCTGGCCATGCTTCCTGACCCTTGCAGATTTATGCTAATTATGTATAATGAATTCATCCAATTTTATATGGACATTGATGTCATTATGCTTATTAAAATTTTTAGTTTATTAGTTCAGCTTTTTTTTTGTCTTTTTTGAAAGTTAATGGACTGATTTTTATCTAAAAGTTTGACAAATTAACGAAACTTAGTTCATTACATTTCTTGACTCTACTGTGTTTTAAGTGATAGTAAATACTGATGTATATAAAATTTAAGATTAATATTTTGCTTTAAAATGTATTCATTGAATAGTTATCTGCTATTTGAAGCAGCTTATGAATAATTTGCAATGTGTGAATTTTTGTTAACTTCTAAATTTCTTTTTAGTACCTATAACTACATACATATTAGGACCAAACAGGAGAGAGCACTTGCGTTTTTATCCAGAGGATTCAAGTGAAATAGCACCTAATGTAATATATTTAGGTGAGAAGCATAATTTCAAGTGATTTTATTATTTGTAACATTTCTTAGGAAATGTAAAATTCGTTTTGAGTTAAAAGAGACCATTTGGTTATGGCTTTTTCCATATAAGTTCCTTCTTTAAATGCAATAATTTAATGTTTTAGCTTTGATCCTCATGGAACAAACTTTGTAACTTCTTATCATTCGAAGTGACTTAATTGCCTTGAGAATGTGAACTTTTAGCAGAGACCTACATTCTGTTTATAACTTCGAAAATTTGTGCATTTCTTCTTGCTTAGATGTAAACAGATGCCTTCTTAAAAAAGATGAAATTTAATTTAAGAAAAGCAATTCATGGAAGTTAACTTTTCATAAATATGATCACTATGCAGATTAGAATAAGCATAAGCAGACTGGATTTAAAAAAAAACAACCCTCAGTAAAATAATTTATGAACAGCAATATTATTTTCAGAATCAACTGTTGTTCACGAGTCACTTAAAACTTGCCTGTTCCTTTATATCTTGTAACTTACTATAGCTTTGACTACCAGCCTTAATAATTTCTGTGTTCAACCCAAGAAACTTCTACCGATGTTTGAATGAATTTTCAGTGGTTTATGCTATTAAGATTCTTCTCAGATATTTAGTTTTCTTCCAAATGCTCCTATGTTTGTGTTTGGTATCTTCATTCAGTGTTGAGCTTTAGATGGCTGAATATCTCTGTAAAAAATGCTATCCATCTATGCGATGACTGTAAGCGAATTTACCTTTTAGAGAATGCAACTCAGTTTTGTATTTTGGAGTGGGTGTAAAGAATAAAGTTTAGTTTGTTAATTTGAATCCTGGAGTGATGTTTCTTTTATCAAATTAGTGTATACTTAGTAATGTATAATCTGAAGCTTAAGGAACTCGTGTAGATTCCTAAAAAGCAAGTCACATTGTGGTGACCCGGACGTGATTAACCAGTGTAACGTCAGTAAATAATTCTTTCGTTTTGTTAAAGTTCTTATTGATATTATGGAGGATCTGATTAAAAAATGATGTCCAGTGAGAGCAAATTTTACCAAGTGTTAGAATGCATTAATAACGGCTTTGAATGAGAAGTTATTAAATCGTGAAGATTTTGAAATAAAGCTTTCTTCTTTAGAAAGGACTGCTATAGATTTGACTAAATTAGATGAAAGTATATGTACTGCATTAATAGATGCCAATTCTGAGGATTATGATAACGAATACGAGAAAATAGAAGAATAGGAGAGAGCACTTGCGTTTTTATCCAGAGGATTCAAGTGAAATAGCACCTAATGTAATATATTTAGGTGAGAAGCATAATTTCAAGTGATTTTATTATTTGTAACATTTCTTAGGAAATGTAAAATTCGTTTTGAGTTAAAAGAGACCATTTGGTTATGGCTTTTTCCATATAAGTTCCTTCTTTAAATGCAATAATTTAATGTTTTAGCTTTGATCCTCATGGAACAAACTATACGAGGACTATACAAGGAATACGAGAAAATAGAAGAATATCGTGAAAAATTAAATATTGCCTGCTTTCACGTGAAGGCCTATTTGGAGAAACTTTCTCCTTGATGTGCGCCGGAATCAGTTAATGTAGAGAAAGCCAAATTTAAACTTCCCAAAATAGAACTAGTTAAATTTGGCAGAAACATAAAAGATTGGCTTAGTTTTTGGAGCCAATTCAGCAGAATTCACGAGGATGTTAACATTGGCAAGGAAAATAGATTTCAATATTTCATACAGAGTACGACAATTGGCAGTAGAGTGCGGGATATCATTGATATTACCCGCCGACTGCTCAGAATTACGCCAAGGTAAGTTAGCCTGAAAATGAAATTTGGTCGTGAAGAGCTTCTCGTTGAATATGATGTTAGAGAACTTTTGTCATTGGTAGTAAAAAATGCTACAAATTTGAATTCAAAGCTGAACATAATGCAACTTTATGATAAATTGGAGTCACACTTATGATCGTTGGAGTCGGTTGGTGTAACTTCTGATAAGTATGCTTCTATGCTTTTCCCGTTAGTGGAATTGTGCATTCCTGAAAATTTATTAAGAGTTCGTCTGCGAAATTCAGTGGTCAAGAAAGAGGAGGATAAAAATTCGTGTGGCGATAAATTATTGCAGTTATTATTATTTCTTCGAGTGGAGGTTGAAGGTGAAGAAAGGATTTCGTTGGCAAAATCTGGCTTCAAATCCAATGAAGCTATGAATCGAAATAAAAAAGACAGAGATATCGGAACATCAGTTCCAATGGCTAATGATTTGGTATATGGGGCAAAACTTTGAAGTCATGCATATCCTGTGCAAAGGGTCATAATTCTCAAGATTGTTTTAAAGGGGGGGGGGGAAATGTCTTTTGAGGAAAAGCAAGACATTTTAAGGAAGAGCAAGGTCTGCTTTGTATGTTTAAAAGTCTAATGTCCAATGCATGATTTGTAGGAAAAAACATTGGACAATATTATGCCCTCTAACGACCAACAATACAAAAATTAACATTATGCAGAACCCAAACAGTGATGAAAATATAGTGTTATCAAATCAAAGTCAACCGGAAGTTCTTTTGCAAATGCTATTAGTATTAATTGAGGCTGGTGGGAAGACTATAACGGTGAGAACGTTACTGGATACAGGATCTTAGAGATCATATATTTTGAAATCTACAGCCAACCAAATGAAGGCAACTGTTGAACTAAGTGAAAATTGAACACATGTAGTGTTTGAAGGGATCAGTTCTAAGAAGCAACATAACTGCTATAAACTTTCAGTGAGTAATTTAAAGAAAACTTACTCTTGTAAGATGCAAGTTTTGGACCAGCAGATCATTTGTGGATATGTTCCTAGTATTTAAAAGGGTCTATGGATTCAGGAGTTGCAGAATACGGGTATTCAACTCACTGACATTGGCAAAAGCTCACTGCCTACAGAGCTGTTGATTGGTGTTGAAAACCTATTACAGAAACTAGATTGGAGTGTAATCGAGCGGGAAACTTCTGTCCAAAGTATAAAGTGGAAGTTTATCCCACCCACTGCTCCCTGGTGGGGTGGGTCTTGGGAGCGAATGGTGCAAATGATCAAGAAACTTCTCAGACGCGTTTTGGGAAAAGCCTGTTTGTATTATGAAGAGTTGGCTAGTATTTTATGTGATTGTGAAACAGTCATCAATTCAAGACCTCTCACATATTTATCAGAAGATCCCAATGACCTCATTCCCCATCAATGTTTATTCGAGATATTCCCATGGTGGAAGTTCCAGATTTGGATAAACTTGACAATACCAATGTTAAAAAGCGTTGGGCAGGGTGCGTAGCGTCATGAAAAGTGCTTAAATTTGAAAGAAGGTCCTTAAAAAGTTCTTAATTTTCTCCAGAAGTGCAAAGAAAACTTTCTTCTTTTTTTTTTTATCGAAAGCATTGTCATAAAGCTTTGTTTACCGAATGTATCAAGAAAAGAAAACAGGATGTTTCAAGAATGAAAACCGATGAAAGGGAAGAATTCTGGGAAGGAATCCAGGGTGAGATAGATCCAGAGGTGTCAACACATGTTAATACTCATATAACGATTTTAGTCCAGTCAACGAAGGCCCAAAATAAGGGTGAAAAAAATATTAATTCATATAGTTTTGAAAATTGGTACACATGTTCATGAGGGGCTCCTGGTGAACATACTAAAAATACCCTGTCCTGAGAGTGGAGCTCGTGCCGCCATATTGGATTTCATCTCCCCTTTTTTAGTTTTTCTTGAATATCTCGAAAACTATTCAGTTTTCGAATCACATTTGATTTAACAATCGGAAAATTCTCTACAAATGCATGCTTTTACTTTTCTTCTAGTTTTAATAGTTTTCGAGAAAAACTGAAAAAAGGGGGTGAAATCCAAGATGGCGGAAAACTTTGAGATCCATTATCTCGGAAATTATTAAAGCTCGAAGAATAATAAATGCATGCATTTGTAGGGAATTTTACGCTTTGTAATTTGAAAAATGAATATTTTTTGAGATATCCAAGAAAAACTAAAGGGGTATGAAATCCAAGATGGCGGCAAACTTTGAGACCCATTATATCGGAAAGTATTGAAGCTAGAAGAGAAACAAAAGCATGTATTTGTAGGGAAATTTACGCTCTTTAATTTATTAAATCGATTGTAATTTAAAAACGGAATAGTTTTTGAGATATTCAAGAAAAAACTAAAAATGGGGGATGAATTCCAAGATGGCGGCGCGAGCTCCCCCATCAGGACCTGGAACTTTTAGTATGTTCATTAGGAGCCCCTCAAAAACTTGTGTACCAATTTTCAAAACTATATGATTTAATGTTTTTTCAAACCCTTCGCTGACTGGACTATTAATGACTTTATTATCCGCTCCCTCTTTCTTCAACAATGGGCACCGCCATATATTGAAATACTGGAATGGTTACCTCGAAGGGCAAATTAACTGGTAATTTGTTAATTTTAAGAAATGTTTAAAAAGATCATAGCTTTTTATTGTTAATCTTATAAAAGTTGTCTTAATTTTTTTAATGAGTTTACATTATCATTTTTAGTTTTTTGTCAAACCGAAAAGACATTCTTTATTTTACAATAGAAGACGTTGTTCAAATACAGAAATAAATATTAAAATTAAAAAATTACATATTTCAAATTTAAGAAATATATATTTTAAATTTTTCAATAAAAAATATGCAGTATTATAAAACAGAAAACATATACTTAGAAAAGACGTGGGTCTACATATGCATGCATGTACAAAAGTACTTAATTTTTTTGGCTAAAGTGCTTAAAAAGTCCTTAAAAGTGCTTAATTTTTGCATCAATTTCTCACTACGCACCCTGGTTGGAGACACCAGCAGAGTCTCAGACAACACTTGAGAGAAATGTTCTGTTGTGAATACTTGGGCATCTTATTACAACCTCGAAAGAAAAGTAATTATTATGAAATAAAGCCGGGCGATGTTGTCTTAATTGAAAATGATTGAATGAAAAGATTACTTTGGCCAATGGTTAATGTCCTGGAAGTTTATCCAGGTAAGGATAAAACAATTAGGGTTGTGTGATTGAAGACTTCAAGAAGTGAGGTTGTATGTCTCGTTCGATGGATTTATCCTCTGGAAATAAGGTCTGCAGTTAAGGAGTGCCTTTCTAGTGAAAGAACTCTTACTACAAGAAGTGGTAGAACTGTTAAAGTGCCTTCAAGATTTATGAGCACTTGAGTATTTCAAACTATTTTGATTATAATCAAAGGTGGGAGTGTGCGATGACTGTTAGCAAATTTACCTTTTAGGAATGGCAATTGGTTTTGTATTTTGGAGTAGGTGTAAGGAAAAAGTTTAGTTTGTTAATTTGAATCCTGGAGTGATGTTTTTTAAATCAAATTAATGTATACTTAGTAATGTATAATCTGAAGCTTAAGGAACTCAGATTCCTGGAAAGCAAGTCACACCATCAGAACAGCTTCTGATTAATGACATAATATCAGAAAAAACATTTTAAAAATAATTAATTTAAAATAGATTTTGCATTTAGACATAAAGAAGATATTGGCAAAAATCTCATATATCAATGTATGCAATTTGATACTTTATATATAAATGTGTTATCATTTAGATGTTAATTAAATTATATTACTAAGAAAAGAGCTGAAAACTTCCATTTCTTAGAAATGAAATGGAAATAAAATTCCACTTTTCTTTCAGATTGTGATTTGTTATTCTGCTACAGAGCCAGAGGGGGGAAGAGTACGTTTTCGTATCCTAAATTAGGGGTTTTGAAATTAAAATATTGGCTGTAGTTTTCACTTTTGAGAAAATTTGAATTTTGGTTGGTTTTTCATCATACTTTTCAGCAAATCCTTCATTAAGTTGAATGCATTTCTCTGTAGAAACCTTGCTCAAGCTATTTATAACAGGTGATCTTAAATTTAAAAAAGTATAAAATAATATATTTTTTCAGATCCATATTCAAAAAGGAGGGGGAAAACCCCCACCTGAAAAGGTTTGCCTAAGTTCATATTATTAAATAAAATATTTTCCAGATTTCTAAGCAAAAACTTAACAGACATGGAAATTTTAAGATTTAAATAGCCAAAAATGTGTGGATCATTTCAAAAGTTCTCATTTACAATTGAATTCATAAATCATTTTATATTTCTGGATTCTGCTCAAATTTGCTTTTAATCATTTTGTTATTTTAAGGAGCTAAGTTTCTCCTCACATACCTAAGGAAATGGAGAACTGCAAGCTTTGAGAAACAGTAAAGAATGAAACTGAATAATTAAAAAAAAAAAAAAAGAACAGAGTTTAGTTTTGGGAAAATGAATTTAAAGCTGATTTTTGTGAGACTTACCTTGTGACAAATTATGAGACTTATTTTGAATTTTGTGCTCCACAAATCCATTTTATCTTTTTGAAGTGTGGTATCTGATTGTGTTGAAAAGATTCAGCTTCTCAAAAATTTTTCTTATATTGGGAATATTTATTTTCTTTTAATGTTCTTATAAAAGAATAAAACAAATTATCGGTTGGAAATAATTATTTTATTAAGTTAAATAAAAATATTCTTAAAGGCACATATTATTTTCTACTGTTACTGAATTGTGTACATTTTCTTTTTTTATGTTATTGTATTGGTAAAATTTCAGTTTATATGCTATAAACTTTTCAAATTGATGTGCTGTAGGTCGAAACAAGACGTGCTGTGACACTTCTGATGTTACTGATTTTTTTAAATATGTGCAATGATAGCCAGTAAATATTGAAGTATTTATCTTATAGTCCTTTTGCATATTGGGAGTTTAACCCTTCATGGGAGGGGCTAGCATATGGCAAAATTTGGAAGTTTTTTCCACCCTCTTCTTCATATTTCTACCCATTTTACTCAGTTTATTACTTTGATCTGTTCATGAACCATAATAAAGAGAAATAGATAAAAAGAATGAAAGATAAATTAAAAAAAAGGAAAGATTTATTCGCCATATGTTGAATAAATGAGCATCTCCCATGAAAGGGCTCCAAGTTTTCGTCGATCGTGAGTTGGTCACCAGATGTATAAAATTTTTGGCTGTTTTCTTTGAAAAAGCCAAAAAATCCTCTCACTCTAGCTAACTTATCAGTTTTTTTGCATGTGTCTGTCGTGTCTTTATCTTCAAATCTGTTGGCAGCTCACAAGTTTCTGGCATACTGAGTTTGCTGACGTGATGTGTGCGCAAAAAAAAAATGCTTGGAAGGCAGAAGTAAAACTGAGCAAATCGGCTTGACACATTGTACTCGAGGGATGCTCCTATTAGGTTAGAGGGAGGGAGAGGGCTCAGGGAGGAACAATAAAAAATTCGCATCAGGAAATAACTCACCAGTGTACACTGTATGCCAGCCCCTCCCACTAAGGGTTAAATATGTCCCTATAATCACCGTTTTCAAAAGAAGGAGAATTGGCACATGTTGAATTTCTGAAAAATTGTCACATTTTAATGGAATTTGGTGTGCATATACAATTAAGTAAGAGGAAACAGTTATATCTTACAATGGTTGCATTATACACTTATGGTCATCAATGAGGCTCATTGGCATATGCATGTCCAAAAACCATACTGCATAGATGGAACATAAAAAGGACTCTAATATGGCCTCCTTTGACAGTCATATAGCTCTCACAGTATAATATCATATTGGAAATAAGGCAGTTTATGGAGTTCCACTCCTCATTTCTGAATGATTCTGAGAGTGAGATTGCAAGTTGCAGATGCCCTCTAAAGTGTATTTTTATGAATATCGTGTTTAAAAGCATCATCATGCCTGAATGCTTAGTTTGAATAATTCTAAATGAGTTTTTGACTTTGCAGATTCCAGTATTGATTTCTCTATATTGCAGGCTTTCTGTCATCATGTGGACTTAATAGACCTTTTTTCTGAATATGTGGCTATGAAATATCCCCTTTTCACTTTGACTCCATGGAGTGTACTTGCAATCATTAATTTCTGTTATAATTGAATCTTTAATTTTATGATATGACAGAATCTTTTATTTTATGATATGACTGTATTTTAATTGTATTTTGTTTAATAATCCTTTTTATTGATGTTTAATTCATTGTTGAATCTCTGCGTTTCCCTTTCAGGAAAGCGAGGCATTCTAACTGGAAGTTCTGGTTTGAAAATAGCATATTTAAGTGGATCAGAGCATAGAGAATCAAATGAATTTTCTTTTTCTAGAAAAGATGTTACTGAACTTGTTGCAAGAGCATCTAGTTGTGCTGTTGATATTTTTTTATCTTCTCTATGGCCAAAAGGAGTCACGAAGTATGCCAAGTCACCTGTAAGTTTTAATCCCATAAAAACTATAAATATTTATGAAAGATCTTCAAAATATAGTTTATTTGTTTTTCCATGCATCACTAGAATGGTATAATGAATGATAACCTGTTGTATGATAGTACAAATATAAGTGATAGTAGTTATTATTAAATTGTCACTTATTGTGTACACCTAAAATTAATGTTTAGCTGTACAGGACAGCCAGGTCATTCCAAACAGTTTTCTTTTTCATGTATGACACATCAATCTTGAAATAACTATTTAATGTGAGTTATAATTTGTTGTATATATGGATTCTAAACAAAGAGTGAATATTCCCTGTCTCTTGCACAAGAGAAATGAAGATACTTACCTGTTTATTAGAGAAAACTTGTTTTAAAAATGATTATTCAGGACCAATGGATATTTAAAAATATGTTTTTCTTTCAGTGGAATATTCAACTGAAACCTTGACAACTGCATTTAACTCTTTATTTTATTAT